>CM060956.1:135639712-135777212 GCA_030765055.1 Mantis religiosa | reverse complement strand
ACACTTGATTACGTGTCTAACAAGATGTTCATCTTAGGATGTGTGCGGAAACTCGCATCAGTTAAGTGGGTGATAAATTTAGTGGAGATTAATAAATGAGCTATTTCAAGTGAATTGCCGAAGTTTCCTGATCCAAAATTAACCTACCTCTCAATCTTAGCACTAGAAGCTCATTAAACATCTATTAACTTCTAAGTGTCAATAAAGTTATGTTTTAAAACAAAAGCAATTATAACGATAAATTGTCATAAGTTACTGAATCATGAACCGGAAAATTCTCTTGCAGTGACCGCCAGTAAACCAAGCTTGGACTTAAGTGTTGTAGATTGCTGATAATTGATGACAATGAAAGATTTCTCCAATGCAAAAGATTCTAGGACAGCAAGGCTGTAAGAGACAAGTTTGGAAATGCACGTTCTTAGATCAACATAACTTCTCTGTATTTCATGACTGAAGAGGGTCCAATCCACGCCTTCACCTATGGCTAGCACATGTGAAGTGTCCCCTATGCCCAACGTGGTTCGGAATCCATGGTATGAGCTGTAGGTCCTCTCGTCTCAACGTCGTCTTTACTAACACCCGCTCTCTCGGTGCCTCTACCTGAGAAATGTGTCCAGACGGCGAGGTTACCCCGAAGGCTAAGGTTGCCATATGGGGCGTTTGGTAACCAACCAACAAACTTCATGAGTCAACCATCAAAGTTTTTTCATTGTGCGTTGTTAAATTTCAAATTACTTATTCGTATCTGAAGCACGGTTTTGACTGTGTTTCTTATTTAATTCCATATACCTTTATATCTATATTTTTCTAATTTTCAGAACTATGGGGCATGTGCGCTTGCATTTGGGTAATTACAGAAAGTATTGAGATTTATGTACTAGAACCTTGACCATGTGAAGCCTTATTGGCTGACTTTCCCGAAACACATATTTGAAGAGGCCAGAAGCAGTGCTTCAAAATTTGAGCAGGAGAGCTCATCAAAGTTTTAAAAATAATTTTAAATACCAAAATAGTAATACAAATGAAACAATTTTATGTGATTGGTCCGTTTGGAGATACGAGGCATGTTTTTTAAGTCAGTACCGTTTTGCGATTCCGCCGCCGAAGCGCTACGGTCGGCGTTCCGCGCATGCGGGCTGGTTACCTACATCTCTTGTCTAAGCCCTAACGCCATTACAGTCTGATTCTTCATTGTATACGTTGGTTCCTGAGTGTTTCAGATGCCTCCGACAATCGTGAGTTCCGCCGATTGTGAATTACGGGCTGTTATACGATTTCTTAGTGCTAAAGGCGTAAAACCGATCGATATTCATCGTGAGATCTGTGAAGTTTACGGACAAAACATTATGAGTGATGGAATGGTAAGGAAATGGGTGAGAGCATTTAAAGGTGGCCGCACAAATGTGCATGATGAAGAACGGAGTGGGCGTCCTTCGGTCGTTACTGAACATTTGGTGCAGAAAGTGAACGAAAAGGTGAGAGAAAACAGACGCTTTACAATTTCATCATTGTGCGACTGTTTTCCTCAATATTCTCGTAGTGTTTTGTATCGCATTGTGACCGAGAACTTGAAGTACCGGCAGCTGTGTTCACGTTGGGTTCCGAAAATGTTGACGGATTTGCACAAAACCCAACGTTTAGGCAGTGCATTGACTTTCCTTGAGCGGTACCACAATGAAGGTGAAGATTCTTTAGTCCCAGTTGTTACTGGTGACGAAACAAGGGTGGCCTACGTCACACCAGAATCGAAACAACAATCCATGGAATGGTGACATTCATCATCACTCACAAAAGTGAATTTTAAGCAAACTATTTCTGCCCGGAAAATCATGTGCACAGTTTTTTGGGACAGTTTGAGTCCAGAGGTTCTACAACCATTAGTCTTGAATCCGTAGGAACAAGACCCGGGCCTCTTTCAACCAGGGAGTTTTCCGAGCTGTCCAAAGGGCGCCGGGCGTCCTCCGTGGGACTTTCAATAGGACAAGACCTGGGTATCAAACAAGGGCCCCCCCATCTGGTCCTAAGACACAAGATGGGATGGAAGTGGATACGGCACTAACAAGCGCCAACACCAAAATGTGAAGACTACCGATATGACCTCGGTGGGGTCACCTGACGATCTAGCACACCTTCTACTAGCTTTGCAGGCTAGTACCCGGGAGAATTAATGGCTTCCCTCAACCCCGTCCTTAGACGTACCCGATTCCCACGGGTATTGGGGACCAATGCCCCTTCGAGACCATCCCAATCCGAACAACTCCCGAAGGAGGGGCACGGATGTTCGGCCCGAGGTTCCTCTAGTAACGTCAGAGGTACCACAAGTGCTAAGGGTCCGCAGCGCCCGCACCAGGGCAGCTGAAGAGATTTTTGGGACAGAAAAGGAGTATTGCTAGTGGAGTTTCTGCCACTTAATGAGACAATCTATGCAGAGTCTAATTGTGAGACATTGAACAATCTGCGCCGTGCAATCCAGAACAAAAGACGTGGCAAGTTGTGTAAGGGTATCGTTTTCCTGTATGATAATGCCCGTCCACATGTGGCTAATCGGACCAAAGATCTCATCAAATCTTTTCAATGGGAAACTCTGGATCATCCTCCATACAGCCCTGATCTGGCGCCCAGTGACTACCATTTGTTCCTGAACTTGAAGAAACATCTGGGCGGTCAGCGTCTTCAAGACGATAACGAAGTCACAACAGTTGTGCTACAGTGGTTAACACGTCAGGCGGCAGAATTTTATGAGGAGGGTATTCAAAAACTGCTGCCACGTTATGACAAGTGCCTCAATAATCACGTAAATTATGTAGAAATGTAAAACTAACATTACTGTGATATTTATGCACGTCTTTTTTTAATTCCAAAATGGTACTGACTTAAAAAACGTGCCTCGTACAAAGTACTGTGTTGAAGTGTTTCTCAAGGTTTGACATATGTAGCATGTGTCACAGGATATTTTATTATTAGGACTTAAGAACTTTCAATTTAAAAAGGATGAAAAGTTGTTAAGTCACTTTACTTAGCAGCTTCTGATTCTTAATGTTAGAGCTCTTCCATTATACAATATTATAATATTGTCGCTTGCCCATTGTTGAGCGAGGCAGCGCCGGTGTCTAGTTCAAAGAGACAAAAGTGCAGTGTGTGGATGAAATCTCGCCGAAATGTTGAGGGAAAGGGGACGGATCTCTCGAGAGTTCCAGTACTTTGCTCTAGCGATCTCGATTGTTTGAGAACATTCTGTAATGTGAGTAATCTATAAAAAGGGAGCCCGCCCGCCAAAGTGAGTCAGTTGGTAATTAAATTCGCGTGCGTGAACAGCTGTGGTTGTCTTTGACCTTGCAAGTTGCATTGTGTATGTGACGCATCTCTGGATAGTAAATAGTGTTTCTACGGAAATAAAGTGCAATTGTTGGTGTTTGTAAATCAGAATTTTAATTACACGAACCCACAGAGTCACAACATGTAGCCATGGATAAACTATTACTTCATTTTTACCAATACATCTCTATTACGGATTAATCCAGTATGCACTTCATGGATTAACGTGCAACATTGTCATCAAAACATCACTCCGTCTCTACTATATCATCTTCTACCTCACTCCTTTGTCATTGTGTCATAAAATGTGGTACCTTCTGGAACAGTTACATGTTCCAGTAGTGAACGAACAGTTGAGTTGAGTTAAGTCCAGAGGTTCTACTCCCAACAGTCCTGGACCAGTAGGACCAAGACCCGGGCCTCTCTCGACCAGGGAGTATCCGAGCTGTCCCCAAAGGGCGCCTGGTGTCCTCCACGGGGCTTTCCATAGGACAAGGATTACTAACAAACCCTCCCCCTTCTGGTCCAAGGACACAAGACGGGATGGAAGTGGAAACGCCACTTACTTCGGTGGGACCGCCTGGTGATCTAGCACACCTTCTGCTAGCTTTGCAGGCTAGTACCCGGGAATATTAATGGCTTCCCTCAACCCTGTCTGTCCGGAGACGTACCCGATTCCCACAGGTATAGGGAACAACTGACCCCTCGAGACCAACCCAATCCGAACTCCCAGAGGGAAGCTCATCAGTTCGGCCCGAGGTCCCTCTAGTAACGTCTAAGGTAGCACGAGTGCTGTGGGTCCGAAGGTCTCACACCTCGGCAGCTGAAGGGGACGGATCCCCTCCCCTACGGGTGAACGAACATCGTAATATTTTGACTTCTTAATCTTTCGAAGCCTATCTGAAAGAGATGATTGTGATTTATGGCGCTCGACAGTGCGCTCATGAGAGCCTCTAAAAGACAAAGCCTTCTAAGTACAAACTAAAACATGGCTGAAAACTGTCGTTAGCGATAAAATCATTACTAGAAGATACGCATACATACGTAAGTTAAGGAGTAAAAATGATAAAAAGTTAAGAGGTAAAAAATAGATATCTGGCTATATAATAAAATTAACGTGGGATAAAATCTAAAAATTTGGCCACCGCTTTCTGGTCGTCCGGCAGTACTTCTTTCAAGCTGACGGCAGCTGAAGAGACCAGCGAAGACGCTCCAGGTTAGGACACATTAGAAGAACGTGGCGGACTGAGAGGGCATCACCGCATAGCGGGCAGACTGGAGCCGGGCGCCTTTGTAAAAGATAACGATGGCTATGAAAGCAGTGGCCAATACGTAACCGGGCAAGAATGACTTCCTCTCGGCGAGAGGTACGGGAGGAAGTTGCCCAGGGAATTGGAAGTGCCTTAACCGTTCTCAGACCAATCGTCCAGCCAGCACGATAGTACTGCTCTCCGCACAACGAACTCAAAGTCTTCTGAGGTTGAAAATGGAATCCTAACCCTGAGCTCTGTGGTCGCCACCTTAGCTGCCAAATCCGCCAGTTCATTCCTAGGTAAGCCCTCGTGTCCAGGAACCCATGCACACACCCGAAGCCTATCTGGTGCGTTTTTCGCACTATCACATGCCTTGTGTAAGGCTTGCAACCTCACTACTCTCCTCTAAAGAGAATGGGGACGATAAAGTGAGGAAGAAATTGTGTGACGAATTCTGGTGCACATCCTCTTTGGAAGTACACACCTCAGTTTAAAGTGAATTCAGGAATACTTCTTACAAGGACATCTTTGAGGTCAAAAACTTCAAAAACTGGGGTGCTATCATGTTCCTCGCTATCGGTCAGTGGACGTTTGACATAGACAACAAGAATGGGCTTCTTCTGTAGTGAATCCTTTATATCTATCAGTTTCACCCATGTGGTTGGAACTAAGGATTTGGTCCGGACCGACTTGCTTCTTCCGGTGGATTAACGGTGGACCATTCAATTTACTTATTCGTACACCGAGATTAGCCTAGTTCCGAGGACCAAAGGCGTTGGTCCGGCTCAAATTTTGGTCCGCCTCCGAGGGGTAGATTAAGGGCGGACTATCTCTGCAACATGGACGACAATGTGGTTATGAATGTAACTGTGGTGTGTAGAATTCGTGAAATAGGACGGAGGAAAACTTTTCTAACAAGAATAGAAATTATTAGGAAACACGACGACCTAAACTTCAAAAGCAGATACAAGTTTAGTAAAGCGAACGCCAGAAAGCTGATAGAAATGATTCGTCCTAACCTGTACGTCAGGGACGATAACCGATGCCTGAGTACCTCAAATCCTAACAGCACTTCAGTATTATGCAAGAGGAGGATATCAAGACAACACTGATGGCCTGCATCATTAAGCCGCTTTATCAGGAAACTCGTTATAAATTTTCCTCCTTGCCTCTTCTTTTCTCATATTTGTATTCGTCGACACGGACTTATTTTCTAAAATGTTCATTCTTTTTGGACTAGGGAAAACATTGGTCTTTCTCTGACCGATTGATACCACGCTTCTTCATATTATCCATATTCACAGCACACCAAAGTGTTACGGAACCTCAAACAAACGTAAGAATGATTAAGAATCAGATGTGAAACGACCACAGAGATTTGTAAACTTGTAGGTATACTGTGGTTTTTTTAGCACACTATGGGATTCGTACATGCGCACAAGAACCTTTCTACGTAGTGTAGCATTTGCTCCGTGCTCGTCCACGCTTTACTTGTTCCAAGTTTTTTTATCGACTATGAATACCAAAAAGTTAGACCGCCTTTGGTCCGGACCAAATTAGTCGGAAGATAGTCTAGACCAAAGTGATATCTATGTATACGGTCCTAAGACTTTATCCATGGATCGTTTCTTCTTCTCAATACTGCCAAAATTTTTGTCAATAGGCATGAAAGCGTGCCCTGGTATTGGGAAGTAGAGGTAAGCCTTCTGAAAGTGCACTAGAGGAATGTCTAAATGTCTAATCTAAAAGGTATCAACAGCTGATATCAAAGAGCTTGGGTGGCACAGTGTATTTGCAACACCAAAAGGCTAATGCGGCAATTACTGGACTTAACAACATCTAACTCGGAAAGGCTGACCTAACAACTTTTATTTCTGAAACAGATTCCCATTCAACTTGCCAGGGTCATAATATGTTCGGCCTAACATCTTCAGATCTGCAAATCTTTTATCACTATTACAGAACTGGTATTCGGAGTTCTTATCGTGTGTTTAACAGGATTCCTACAAAAAAAGCACTGGCCTATCAACTTCTGAATCTGAGTGCTTCAATTGTCTTAGCTTCTCCGACTCATAACTGTAACTATATTGGCAGATATTGAAACCTTGTTGCCCGATAAAATTATAACTTGTGTTTTGAGATTGTATTTCACCCGTAAACACTCGTAACCTGTTATGGGGACTATGCAGAAAGCCTTTGTCTATGTTGAAATGTTACTGGTTCCGCAGTTCACACAAATTTAAAACTATATTTTACAGCGACGTACTTTGTATTACGTTGAGGGTTAAAAGCTTTAGTGTCATTCTTACTTCTTTCTGGGGACGTAAGTCGCAAAGGTGGAATATCGTGAACAATCCGTGGTAAGGGTAGTCACGTTGTGTGGTACTGGAGCCATTGAAAGAAGATTGAACTGGTATCACAGGAGACTGATTCTTTCGACCGCGGGAAAAAGTAGTTAATCAAAAGAAAGCACATCGAGCTTTCCCTCGTAGTATATAAAGCCATGAAATATGATCGTAAGAAAATATTTCACTCTCAGTTATTGCCTGGAAGTCCTACAGAATCTAACAATGCAAGGAAAGAATTCGGGTGCAGATGTTTTTAAGTTAAACCATGCCACAATAAACAAATTTTAATCTCTTGTCATTTCTATGAAATCCGAGTGTAATTCATTAGACTGATTCGTCAGGAATATTTAAATTCCTCGAGTGTTCAATGGAACTGAAACGAGAAACTATATTGATCGCTGTTAATTCTAGTGCTGTCCCCTCGATTTGAGATTCTCGCAACCGCTTACCTACCATAAGCATAGATTCCTGACTCTCCTCAAGCCCGCCTCTTTGGCGTAGTTGGTAGCGTATCTGTAGGGTACAGGGAAAAATCAGGCAAGTCCTCCTTTTTATCAAAATGAGTTTGAAATGTCATTGGATACTCGATGGTAAGGACCATATTTTAGAGGTGTGAAACAAGGGAAAAATTGGTTAGTCGTGGGGCATTTAATCATATTTAATAATAATATTTATACTAATATAGTACTATAATAAATTTATAATAATATTTAATAATACTTTCAAGCACTGTTTATAAATCATTTTAAGCACTACAGCCCGGAGTGGGCCTCAGGATCCTCCTCCAGAAATCCCTTCTTCTGGCTAACATCCACCAATTTTTTATTTCCAGCCTTTTCACATCCTCCAATACTCTATTCATCTATCTCAAGTTTGGTCTCCCTACTCTCCTTGCACCATACAGTTTACACTACAATACTCTCCTAATTATGTCCTCTCCATCCAGTCTTTGGACATGCCCTGCCCATTTTAACCTTGCTATTTTAATTGATTTTACAATATTGGGGTCTTTATATATTTTATATAATTCATCACTATCTGATTGGCCATTCCCCTTTCTCCTTAATTGGGCCATAAATTCTTCTCAGTGTCTTCCTTTCAAAAGTGTTCAGTCTTTCCATATCCTCTTTTGTAGTGACCCATGTTTCACATCCATACATCAGCACCGGTTTTATTAATGTTTTATAAATTCTAATTTTTGTTTTAAAGTGTTTTATTAGGTTAAAATTTTCCCCATTGTGCCCCATGCACTGTTTAGAAATACAGCAAAAATGTATTAAAGAAGATACTTGGGACAAGAGTATACAAGAAATTTTGAGTGAAATGGGATATGGAGATATGTGGAGGGATAGTAATAGAGGAGAAAGGTTTCTGGAAAAGAATTAAAATGAGGATAGAAGACATAGAAAGGCAGGATACAATGGAGAGCTTGAATGCTAAAACCTCACTGTGTACTTTTAGAGAAATAAAGAAGAATTGTTGATTATTTGAGCAAAAATGAAAGGAGAAGGTTTTGCTTGTGACAGAACAGCAGTATTAAGGTTAAAATGCTTAGGAGAGAGAGAAGAACAACGAAATTGTATACTATTTAAGTTAATTGGTGGAAATTAATCATGTCTTCAAACTAGCCACACATAGGATAAGGTTATGTATGGATAGAGTTAACATTAAAAATTCAATGTCATGGCCGGTAGTCGCTCTAACCCATTGAGCTACCATGGCTAACGTGTTGTCCTGACATTAAATTCTCCAGTTGAAAATGAAATTTGTAGTGCTTAACGCCCGCTTTTACTACATACGGCACCGCAGGCAATGAGACTGATACATGAGATGAAGATAGGGCACCGGTGGAATGAGATGGCGGGGGAAACCGGAGATACTGGAGAAAACCAGCCCCAGCGCCATGTTGTCCACCTTAAATCTCACTTTGCGGTCGCCTGGGATTAAACCCGGGCTGCCTTGGTGAGAGCCAAGCGGTCTAACCACTGAGCCACGGTGCGGCCATTCTCCATTTGACTCATACATTCCCGGTAAACCACTAAGGGCTCTCGCATCCGAGATACACCGTTTGTGGCGACTTACTATCGTAAGTACTTGAATCCCAGGCTTCATCATTAAACTCCTATTATTTAAGTTAATTGGTGGAAATTAATCACTTCTTCACACTAGCTGCTCATAGGCTAAGTTTTTTTTTATGGATAGAGTCCACATGAAAAATTCAATGCCATGGCCGGGATACCGTCCAGTCGCTCTAACCCATTGAGCTACCATGGCCAACGTGCCATCCTGACATTAAATTATCCAGTTGAGTCCTATATTCCCTATAAACCACTAGGGGCTCTCATATCCGAGATACACCGTTTGTGGCGACTTACCATCGTAAGTACTTAAATCCTAGGCTTCATCATTAAACTCCTATTATTTATGTTAATTGGTGGAAAATAATCATTTCTTCACACTAGCCACACATAAGCTAAGGTTTTGAATGGATAGAGTCAACATGAAAAATTCAATGCCATGACCGGAATTTGAACCACGGATCTCTTGGTTACCGTCCAGTCGCTCTAACCCATTGAGCTACCATGGCCAACGTGCCGTCCTGATATTAAATTATCCAGTTGACTCCTACATTCCCTATAAACCACTAGGGGCTCTCATATCCGAGATACACCGTTTGTGGCGACTTACTATCGTAAGTACTTAAATCCCAGGCTTCATCATTAAACTCCTATTATTTATGTTAATTGGTGGAAAATAATCATTTCTTCACACTAGCCACACATAAGCTAAGGTTTTGAATGGATAGAGTCAACATGAAAAATTCAATGCCATGACCGGAATTTGAACCACGGATCTCTTGGTTACCGTCCAGTTGCTCTAACCCATTGAGCTACCATGGCCAACGTGCCGTCCTGACATATACTATATAATTTTTGTCATTTATTGACAGAATGTGAATGACGAAACAAAGAATTGGAGAGGAAAGAATAAAAAAAAAAAATGTTGGACTATATTACCTAGTGAAATTTTAGATAAAAATTTATTGAGCTTTAAATCAAGAAACAATGTGTTGGAAATAAGAAAGTACATAAGTTTAGTGGAAATAA
Organism: Mantis religiosa; assembly: GCA_030765055.1. Lineage (NCBI taxonomy): Eukaryota > Metazoa > Arthropoda > Insecta > Mantodea > Mantidae > Mantis > Mantis religiosa. Next base: position 135,767,189 of record CM060956.1, on the reverse strand, counting down.
ATGGTTAAGAAAAATTAGACATAAAGATAATCACGATAATGTAGGTTGAAGACCAAAAGTGGTAAATAAAGTCCTATTTCTCAAAAACCATGGTGTTAGGGCCTATGTGCCCAAGGAAATTCAGCAACTCAATAAAGAGTTATAATTTGATATGTAACCTGATATATCTAGGGGTATTCATTTGTATTCGTTATTTCCCGCAGTCCGATTGAGCAAGAATGACATCATAGTTGACTGTTGGGTCCATCTTGAAATCATAGTACCCTCTACGGAGAAGAAGCGGTAGTTTTGCGGAAGAGTAAGCAAATTACAGCGCTCTCAGTGCGGTTAAACTAATGCAACCAGCTTCCTCTGTATATGAACAAAGAGCACCGCGTCTTCATGGTTGAATGCTACTTTCGTACCCGCATTAGAATTGGTGCGACATATAAATATGCAAGGGCTGTTCAATAAAGAATGATTACAATTTTTTTTGACATCGTACCTTTACTCATCCCCATAATTTTGATGGTCCTTCTCAAAATAGTCTCACCTGAATGTGATATACTTGTCCCACCGTCTCTGCCGGTCTTCCAAAATATGCTGGAAACAATTTTTTAAGAGATCCTTTAAAATCGCCTTCTCTGCGTTCACCACTGCTTCTGATGCTGGATAATGCCTCCACGAAGGCGTTTCATAAAGTTAGGGAATAGAAAAGTGTCACATGGGGCTAAATCCGAACTATAGGGAGGGTGACGGATGCACTTCACGTTGAATTTTGCAGATATTCAGCAACAACATGGGCAATATGCGGTCGTGCATTTTCGTGACGCAGCCTCCAACCTGCTTCATGGAAATGTGGTCTTGTGCGCCTGATATGGCAATGTTTTCAGGATATCCCTGTAGTACTGTCCAGTTACTGATGTGTGTGTAGGTACAACATGCTGATAAAACCTTCCATGAATATCAAAGAATGAGATGACCACAACTTTCCCAGCAGAAGCAATCACGTTTGCTTTTTGGGGGGTTGGTGATGAAGGAGATTTTCACACTGAGCTTTGCTGTTTGCTCTCAGGATGAAAATGTAGTCATGTTTCCTCAACAGTGATTACGTTTGAAAGAAACTCCGGATATTTCTCTAACATCAACATTAACTGCATGCAGATCTGAATACGAATGTCCTTTTGTTCCGGAATCAACAGTCTTGGAACCCATCGCGCACAAACACGTCTCATATGTAATGTTTCTGTCACCAACGTGTGGGTGGCACCCAATGAAATGTTCAGTATTTCAGAAAGTGATCTTAAGGTAATTCGTCGATCCTCTCTCACAATGGCAGCAGCAGTGTTGATGTTTTCTTCCGTAAGAGCAGTAACTGGAGCACCGTGTCTGCCTTCCTTTGAAATTGATTGTCTCCCCTCTTTAAACATTTTAAGCCACCTTTTGAGCTGTGTGGTAGGGAAGAACAGACTCTCTGTAGGCCTCCTACAACATTGTGTAGGCCTCTACTGAAGATTTGTTGAGTCGTATGCCACATATTGTTCCTCGCGTGTTGCCTCTATTGAAACGGTAGGCGATACTGAACATGTCTGAGCTTGCCTGGTTCTCACAGGCGGGAACCAGGAGTACCAACAATGAAACTACTACGGCGTGTTTGTTTCACATTAAGCTAACAGAATATAATAAGATTGAATTTTAGTGCGAACCATTATGAGCGTAAAAAAATTATGTGTTTAATTGAACAGTCCTCGTAAATATAAAATATCTGTATCTGCTTAAATCTTGCTTAAGACTGCAGCCACTTTGAAAGCGTCTATCATCCTTTAAGAACACAATACCACGTTTTCTTCCACACAGATTGGAATTGCTAAGTGTATTTATATTTTAAAACATTTTAAAACAGTGTCTACGAATTAGTAACAATGGACAAACAAATGAAGATTCAGAAGGTGCATTACTGTCAAGTTTTAATTATTGTAGTAAATGTTTACTATAACATTGAAAACCACAAATTATATACTTGGGGTATTTTCTGATCCACATTATATACAATTAAAAATTATGTGCTACCCACCGTCGTTATACCATCAATATTTTTACCATTTATAACAAAAAGTAAACAAAAGGCATATCTGGAAGATGAGAAGTCTACGTTCATATTAAAATTTCCTGCACAGTTAAAGCAATCTGGGGTCTATAAGGGCTCCAGACAGCAAGCTAGGGTTGAACTATTAAGGAAAGTTTGTAAATGAACATACTTTCTCAATTTTAGGCTAACAGGTAACGTGGTGTGGGCCAGCTCCAGGAAAATTTGGAACATCAGATTGGAGAGAGAAGGCTTGTGGTGTGACCAGTCTTGCAATGCAAGGAGGGCCTACGTGTACAATAGAGTACTGAAGAATAGCCTTAGTTGTTATTCTCTCTGATTTAAATGAAAATGCTTATTTGGACCTTTGAAAGTCAGGCCCCGCCACTGGTATAGACACTTTAGCGATCATACGACATTGGTGGTACGGACTGACAATCCCTAGGTGAATGATGACACCTATATGCCATATACCAGTGATTAGATGATAACCATAGGCAGTTTTTACGTGCCCTACCTGAGAAATAGTGCTCCCTCCTGGTGTACGAGAGAAGGATAAGCCGAGGATGTATGGCCACGTGACGGGGCGTGTCTTATCACTCCCTTGCAAGTTTACACGAGATATTCATGTGACAGGGTTTTGCGGCAGTAAACACAGGAAGGGGGAGCTTTTGTTTGGCTTTTTAACGCCTCGTGTTCTTGGAGCCTGATCAATGAAATTAATTACCGGCAGCAGAGGATATTGCGTCCCCACTAGGTCTTCCACTGCGTCTCGGTTCGACAATTTGCTGATTAGAAACCGCCAGGTCATTGGCACTGCCACATCACATTTCCTGGAACCTGTGGATATTAACAGCGAACTAATACAAACATCACAATAAAATACAATAACTATGACACACAATTCATTTTTTGCATTACCAGCTGTTAACTGTTTGTTTTCCTGTAATTATTACCGCTAGACTTTTTTTATTTACCTCCTCCAACGTTAAGTCATATCGGACGATAAATGAAATGGGTGAAATAATGATCATAATAGTTCAGGGTCCATTAGCTTAGAGTTATTTGACATTTGTCTTTCAGTATAAGGGAAAACCATGTTAAAAATCTTATCCAGATAACTTGCAATACCATCAGACACACTACCACAGAGGAAGACAGCTTGGAGTGTTGTGACGTACGTATTTGAGCCGGGAGCGACACCTGCAGTGGGTGTGACGTCAGGCAAGAGACGTGTAGTACCAAGTTGCTTATATAAATGGAGCTGTGAGTACAGAATCTGAGGATTTAGTGAGGTGTAGCGCACTAGATAACAACTTAGCTGCCAGGTGCCAAATGGAACTCTTTAATTCACAATGTGATGATTTATTGCAGGATAAATATACACACAGCTCATTTTTACAAGAATATCCCCCAAACCAGATTTCTGAGGTTGGATTCACTTGTCCCATGGACATTGTGTATGTTTGGCTTGACATATGTGTGCAAACATTTTTTTCTGATATAAAATTAACTAAGTCCAAACCCCGAAGTACCTTGTTGAATCACAATCCAACATGCAACCTTCGATTACAGATGTCCTAGACATTACGTCCTGACATTGATAAACTAGTTATAGAAAACCGAAGCAGAAAGTGTCGAAAAAATTTCCACGTAATTTTGTTCTGAACAGGACATCTCTAATTTGCTGAAAAAATTACTTTATGTTTCATTTGATTTACTTCACAACATGCCTCACCTTCAGATAAACTACGAGTTAAAGTTTCATATATTTTCTCATCGCACAGAGCTAAACTGTAATTGTTTATAAACTGTGACCAGTTTTGTAATTAAAGCTGTCAGTATTAATATTACAGCACCCAAGATGTAAGTTGTACATACGAGGCATTTTTTAAGTCAGTACCGTTTTGCAATTCCACCGCCGCAGCGCTACGGTCGGCGTTCCGAGCATGCGCGCTGGTTACATACATCTGTTGTCTACGCACTGACGCCATTAGTCTGACTCCTCATTGTATACGTTGGTTACTGAGTGTTTAAGATGCCTCTGACAGTCGTGAGTCCCGCCGATTGTGAAGTACGGGCTGTTATACGATTTCTTAGTGCTAAAGGCGTAAAACCGATCGATATTCATCGTGAGATCTATGAAGTTTACGGACAAAACATTATGAGTGAAGGAACGGTAAGGAAATCGGTGAGAGCATTTAAAGATGGCCGCACAAATGTGCATGATGAAGAACGGAGTGGGCGTCCTTCGGTGTTCACCGCAGATTTGGTGCAGAAATTGGATGAAAAGGTGAGAGAAAACAAAAGTTTTACAATTTCATCATTGTGCGACTATTTTCCTCAATATTCTCGTAATGTTTTGTATCGCATTGTGCTCGAGAACTTGAAGTACCGGGAATTGTGTTCACGTTGGGTTCCGATAATGTTGACGGATTTACACAAAACCCAAAGTTTAAGCAGTGCATTGACTTTCCTTGAGCGGTACCACAATGAAGGTGAAGATTTTTTAGACCAAATTGTTGCTGGTGACGAAACATGGGTGGCCTACGTCACACTAGAATCGAAACAACAATCCATGGAATTGGCGGCATCACCCACAAAAGTGAAGTTTAAGCAAACAATTTCTGCCTTGAAAATCATGTGCACAATATTTTTGGGACAGAAAAGCAGTATTGCTAGTGGAGTTTCTGCCTCGAAATGAGACAATTAATGCAGCGTTTTATTGTGCGACATTGAACAGTCTGCGCCGTGCAATCCAGAACAAAAGACGTGGCAAGTGGTGTAAGGGTATCTTTTTGCTGCATGGCAATGCCCGTCCACATGTGGCTAATCGGACCAAAGATCTTATCAAATCTTTTCAATGGGAAACTCTAGATCATCCTCCATACAGCCCTGATCTGGCGCCCAGCGACTACCATGTGTTCCTGCACTTGAATGAAACATCTGAGCGGTCAGCGTCTTCAAGACGATAACGAAGTCAAAACAGTTGTGATACAGTGGTTAACACGTCAGGCGGCAGAATTTTATGAGGAGGGTATTCAAAAACTGGTGCCACGTTATGACAAGTGCCGCAATATTCACAAAAATTATGTACAAAAGTAGATTAAGGTACAGGTAAAAATGAAATGTAAATTGTAAAAATAAAATGTAAAAATAAAATTATTGCGATATCTATGCACGTTTTTTAAATCCCAAAACTGTACTGCCTTAAAAAAGTATACCTTGCACGATAATGGGAAGTCACGTGTGTGCAAAGTACGAGAATTTTACCTAAAACAGATCTGAGAAACTTCATTTCTGGAGCTTTCAGCCCTTCTATCTTTCTGTATTAAGGTGCATATCCAATTACATATTTTTTTCTTTGGCATTGCAGGAATTTGAAACACTGATGCTCCGGCTTCTGTCCGGAATTGAACTACCATAGTAACATTCCAGCACACAATTTCATTCCCCAAATGACTCGCATTTTTTCAGGTAAACCACAAGGATCCACAATCAATGTACAGTATTCCTAGTTTAAACAATGGTCACTTTTGTTTTCCAGTATTTCATTTATAAATGTATTCTATATTCGACCTATCTCTTAGGAAACGTTTCTTCATTTCATAGCAAAACTTCCAAATGTTTAAACGTTTTGCAAATACGTTTACATAAGTGTTTTTACCCTTTGATAGACTATTATCTCGATAGCTACTGCAGTTGTTCTCTTTGAAATTTTGATTCTTTACTGTTACATTGGTAGGGAAAGTATTATAAACACTCCAAAATACTTTTGAGACTAGAAACACGTTTGAGACTTCCTGAATACGTCCTTAAATACGCCTTTTTTAAATTTGGTCTTTACATATATGTCTGTGGTGTACATATGTGAATAACAAAACACAAAAACAAAAAGCAGTTAAACACTCCGACTGCGGGGGTTATGTATATTTAGAAATCTGGTTTCGCAGAACTTTAGAACAGCTTTTGCTGCTTAAAAACCGTGATGTTGACAATCTTTGAGGCTGACTCGGTGTTTTGCTACACGAAAACAAATGAAAGATATCACTGCGTTACACTTCTATCGTCAACTGTCACAATAAGCAAAAAACAACTGCCGCTTCTAACACCTTGCAGGGTATTTATACAGCACAGCCGTTCCTTCTAGAATTCCACAAACCTTCCGTGAAATTTCTCGGCAATAACAATGAACCGAGCCCTGTGGAGACTCTCTCTGTCTCTTTCTCTCCGGCCCACGTGTCCGGCGCCAGCTTGTGGCAGCAGCCTAACAATGACACACGGTGACAGTACCAAACTCTATATTGAAAACGCCCTTACCCCAAATTTCCTTGTAGTGTACTCGACAAGAAGAACAACAAGAAGAGAGGGATCAATTGCAACAACAATTAACGCCGGACATGATAAATCGAAGAAGGCAATATTGGACATCAATATGGAGAATGGAAACCGGTTCCAGTACCAGAAAGGAGGAAGATATAGAGGAGGTCGGCTAATGTGGACTTAAGACATGGACCGAAGACCAATCCCTTTTCAGAGAAAGTAGCTACACTATAATTCCAGTCGAATGGATCTGGACATCGGATCATACTAACAATCGATAGTCGGATAGAATATTAGACTTAGACCTTTAGAGGAAATTATAGTGAAATATGTATTGTGATAGATAATTTGTTAAGCAATTGGATTCCAGAAGCTATATGTTAGAGTAGCTATAGGATAGGTTAGGATATATCTGCACAGACTATGTAATCTTAATGATGAAATAGATAAACAAGGTTAGAAAAAGTATAAAATTTGCGGACACTTGTTCTCTGGTATAGCCTCTAGATGCCAGGGCAGAAGATGAGCTGATTTTTTTTTGTACTGTACTCGAATAAGCTATGGAGGCGATTCGGCACGTAGATCAAAACTTGGTCTGTGCCCCAAATTGGGTACCACCAGTAGGATGGATGAGGGGACAGGAGACAGGGAGTGTTCGTTCCAAGTAGTGACACCAGCACAGAGGGCAGGACCATCACATTTTACTCGTTGGGAAAACGGACCTATCAAACCAGAGGCCGCTCTACCGGAGTAGAAAGTTTTACGAAGAGCATATCATTCGGCCATGCAACGCCGCGACCCTGCAAACACTTCTACCCTGAAAGAGACCATCAGTTGGAAATGAAATGAAACGTTGAGGGACATGCGATTCAGAGGATGCAATTATTCTACCCAGCATTGGCTAGTGACCCAGTAAAACCCCGAAAAAGCTATGGGTCAGGTAGATATGCCACGAGAATCGAACCCGGAGCTCGTGGATGAGGGTCACGGACAAAAATGCCTTAGCCATCGCGCTTGGTAAATTACCTTCTCCATGAAACATTTTTCTAAAATTTTGATATACTTAAAACTGTCTCAAAAGTTTTGCTTAAAATAAATAATTGATTAAGAAACTTTCATGGCAAAGCAAATCCTGAAATATCTAGCAACAATCTTCTCATTGTAAAGAACGTTAGCAAACCGTAAATTATTATAGGGGAAAAACTTATTGCACATAAAATGCTTGTCATATTAAAATATAATTTACACCTATGTTTTAGGTAAGCATTTCAGAGACGTTCTTGTTAACTGTTTAAATTTTCAGTATATCTCAAATAACAAATTATGGCATGCAACTAGAAATGAATTTCAAAGCCAGCTGTTAAAACACTTAACTTCTGTAAGAATAATTTGCACTGTTAGTGGGCAGTGTGTTTGAAATTTCATGTGAGTATATATATATATATATATATATATATATATATATATATATATATATATATATATATATATAAATCAACATACCACATCAGTCCCTCAAAGGATTATTAGATCTAGTTCAGTGGTCTGAAGCTGCTGTGCTTGTGACGTAAGCGCCAGTTCCGACACTACAGAGCTAGCGGAGCACACTGTGGAAGATGCAATAGTGCAGTGGCAAAGTACATATCTGAAAGTACTTACGAAAGCTCGCTCAAGAAATTGCGGACGAGAAGCAAATGTAGATTACTGCAATAGGCAACAGAGAGAAGGATTAGCATGGATGAGAACAGGAGCAATATTTCAAAGAGGGATAAGAGGTAGGGAAAAGGGAATTTGTGAATTGTGTTGAGGAAAAGAAAGCATAGAATACTATGTAACAGTATGCGAGGAGGTTGCAATGTGGAGAACGAAGGTTTGTGAGGAAAAATGTGAGAAAGTAGAGAGAAGGATAATATCTATAAAAATGTTAACGGGAAAGAGGAAGAGAGGGTAAGAAGTATTGGTGAGGTTTTAGAGAAAGTAAAAGAAAAATAGGCCCGAAATGTAAAGAATATAAGAAAGGAAGTTGAGGGGAAGAATGGGACTAATTAAGTAAGAAGGAGACATGGAGGTTAAGAACTACCTGGCAGAGCAAAAGACCAGGGTGTCATGTAAGCCAAGGTAGCAACAAGGTAAAGACAAATAAATGTAGCCTAAAGTTGCAAACTGTAAAATGTTGGAATATGCACAACTGTTAAAATGTTTCAGTATTTTACAAACATAAGGTCAGAATTCACATTCTTTATACAGGACATGCAAGTAGAAGTGAATTTCAAAGCCACCTATTAAAACACTTAACTTCTGTAACAAGAATTCGTACTATTAATTGGCAATGTCTGGGGAAGTTCATGTGTGTTCATCACATCACATGTAGATATACAAAAATTACAACTGCAATATTTTATTGAATCTCGGTCAGGGTGAGCTATATGGATAAGTCTTTTTTCGGGGGTTTCCCTTATCCTGAAAGATAATGTGGGGTAGCTCTAAGCTCTATAGACCCTGGGCTCATTTGAGCATCCCTTCATCCAGTCCACTCATTGTCCGATATGAGTTAATATTGGAGGACGTAAATTACAAAAAAAAAAGGAACAATCCTGATAAATATAACTCGCCCTGACCGAGGTCGAACCTAAGGGACTGCCAACACGTTCCTAAAGTGGACAAACTTTTAGTTTCTGTACAATTATTTAGAAGTGCAATGTTGTCTAAATCTCCACTTATTCAAATTGCATTCCTTCAGCTTTAATATCCGTTTAGCAAGTTCTTATTTAGCTAGAGAATAAAGTAGCAACTTCAAACTGGAGCTCTGAGTTTCTGTAATTCTCAAGCCTTATTGGCTAAGGTTAAACGTACACTGGCGCTCCGAGTGACAATGAGATTGAATTACAAGTCGCTTCCACCTCGTTGAAATCAAAGGTGTAGCAAAGTTAACCTTTTGAGTCAGATATGGCACCTAGTGGAATTAATCTATTACAGCTATCAATTAATTCCATTTCGGTTCCCAGGAATCCTTACAGCAGAAGCAGGAAATGTGCTTGCTCATTTTACATTCTTTGCCGCATACCTACGTAGATTACACCGAGGAATAGCTACGCTGTGACAGTCGCTCTCGGAATCTTTGAATTTTCTGGTTGAAGGGGTCGTTCGTCTCTTTGTATGGGGGAACTGTTAGGTACCATCGGGAGCCTCTGTGACCAGTAGTCTCCTGCGATCTTCATCCCTTCCTCGGTAGCCTTAATAGGTGTTTTGCAGGTTACAGTGCAAGGGTATCTCTTATCCTTGTGTGTCACATAAAAATTGAAACAGGACGTATGATATTCTTCCCAAAAATTGGGAAATTGAAATGGATATTGCAGAACAAATGAAGCGAAAAACTCATGTAAATGTTTCGCAAGGTGGATTCAGACTCAAAATCTCAATGCCATAACGGGGATTTGAACCACGGATATCTAGGAATCCGCCCGGTTGCACTAGCCTAGCCTCACTTCCGTACATTGCCATTGTGGTAGTGCAGTGACATTGTAAATAAAATCTTAGGCATACATAGCTTCCTTGTTCCTCAGTGTTCGTCTGATTCTTCCAAAAATATATCTAAATTTCTGCATTTCTAACTTATATCTTGTTCTTCATACGTTACAGCACAGCCCAGGCACTGGAAGTGTGAAACCTGTTCCAGCACGGGTATCTTCCATTGAACGCCATTACTGTAGTCTTTTATTTTGAAAATATCATGTTCTACTTCTACATATATCACTTTATACACTGCTTTCTGTAGCCTGTACTCTGTCAAAAATTAGTGCAATATCGTCCGCAAAACATAGTACACTCAATGTTTTGTTTTGATCTGTTTCCATGCCCTCATGAACAACTTGTTTCCTTTCATTTATTTAGAATGTCGTATAAATGTGTGTTCGAAAGTGTTGGGGAAACGATACACCCCTGTTTTAAACCAATGTTAGGTATCATATCTTTTATTAGCTTCCCATTTATTTCTATTATTATTTTTGTATCTTCCTATAAACATTGAATATATTTTATTTAGAATATTGGGTCTCCCCTTTCCTGCATTATCTACCAGAGTAAAGGATGCTTCACTTTGCCGAAAGCTTTCTCTCCGTCTAAATTGGTGGTCTACTAAAGATCAAAGACATTTTACAGATTTTATTTCTATTTTCCAACATAGTCTACTTGTAACTCTACACACCTATCCCAGCGATGCTCCCATCTCTGTAACCCGTCCAAATAGTACTCGGCGTTTTCTAACATAGTCTCCTTGTAACTCTACACACTTCTCCCAGCAATGCTCCCGTCTCTGTAACCCGTCCAAATAGTACTCGACGTTTCTGAACTTAGTCTCTTTGTAACTCTACACACTTCTCCCAGCGATGCCCCCATCTCTGTAACCCGTCCAAATAGTACTCGGCGTTTCTGAACTTAGGCTCTTTGTAACTCTACACACTTCTCCCAGCGATGCCCCCATCTCTGTAACCCGTCCAAATAGTACTCGGCGTTTCTGAACTTAGTCTCCTTGTAACTCTACACACTTCTCCCAGCGATGCCCTATCTCTGTAACCCGTCCAAATAGTACTCGGCGTTTCTGAACTTAGTCTCTTTGTAACTCTACACACTTCTCCCAGCGATGCCCCCATCTCTGTAACCCGTCCAAATAGTACTCGGCGTTTCTGAACATAGTCTCTTTGTAACTCTACACACTTCTCCCAGCGATGCTCCCGTCTCTGTAACCCGTCCAAATAGTACTCGGCGTTTCTGAACTTAGTCTCTTTGTAACTCTACACACTTCTCCCAGCGATGCTCCCATCTCTGTAACCCGTCCAAATAGTACTCGGCGTTTTCTAACATAGTCTCCTTGTAACTCTACACACTTCTCCCAGCAATGCTCCCGTCTCTGTAACCCGTCCAAATAGTACTCGACGTTTAGAACACAGTCTCCTTGTAACTCTACACACTTCTCCCAGCAATGCTCCCGTCTCTGTAACCCGTCCAAATAGTACTCGACGTTTTACAACATAGTCACCTTGTAGCTCTATATACTTCTCCCAGCGATGCTACCATCTCTGTAACCCGCCCAAATAGTACTCGGCGTTTTTCTCTGCGAAATAATTGTTCACGAAGGTGATTGCTTCTCCATTTGACGAAAATCTGTGTCCTCTTAGCGCAATTTTCAGATAAGAGAACAAAAAGAAGTCGCTTGGAGCTAGATCTGTTGAGTAAGGCCGATGCTCAAGCAGTTCATACCGTAATTCGTGGATTTTCGCCATTGCAACTGCTGAGGTGTGAAACGGTGCGTTGTCTCGATGAAAGAGGGTTATCTTTTTCTACAAATGTGGCCGTTTTTGCGCAAGTTCTTCCTTCAGCTTGTCAGGTAATGATGCGTAGTATGCTCCTGTAATGGTTTCTCCTTTTGGAGGATAATCGAACCCCATGGTTATCCTAAAAAGCAGTCCGCATCACTTTCCCAGACGAAAAACAGTTTTTGCTTTCTTTGGAGCTGGTTTCCCATTTGCAGTTCAGTTTTCTTTTAATTTACGTCCTCCAACGTTAAGTCATATCGGACGAAGAATGAAATGGGTGAAATGATGCTCAAATCAGTCCGGAGTCCATAGAGCTTAGAGTTACTCACACTCGTCTATCAGGATAAGGGAATCTCCGAAGAAATTCTTATGCAAGTAACTCACCCTAAACGAAATTCGAACTCGGGACCTCTTGATCGTGAGACAGACACGCTATCATCTACGCTACTGAGGCGGGCTTAGAGTCGACTCTTTGGACACTATTTTTGTTTCGGGCAAATATTGTGTATCCTAGTTTCATCCACTATAATTAATTGGCGCAAAACCTTGGATTTATTGCGCCTAAACTGCGCCAACAGATCGTTAGAAATTGTTCATTCGAACACTTGTTGGTCTAACGTGAGCAAACATGGCACCCTACGCGCGGACAGCTTTCTCATATCTAAATGTTGATTTAATATATGACAAATACGTTCTTTTGACATACTTATAGCATCTGCTATCTCTTTCACTTACGTTAAGTCATATCGGGCGATGAATGCAATGGCTGAAATGATTCTCAAATGAGCCCAGGGTCCATAGAGCTTAGAGTTACCCAACATTCGTCTTTCAGGATAAGGGAAAACCCTGGAAAAATCTTATCTAGGTAAATCACCCTGACGGAGATTCGAACTCGGAACCTCTTGAACGTGAGACAGACCTGCTACCACTAGGCTAACGAGACGGGCAATGCGGTGGGTGTCTAGCATCATTTGGTGAGCTTTGGCGATGTTTTCGTGGGTAGTTGCAGTTTTTGTATGCCCCGAACGTTCATCGTCTCCCAAGTTCTTACAGCCACTTTTAAATTCAGCTTCCCAAAATTGCACTGTGGTAAATGATGATGCAGAGTCCCCATGCACAGGATCCAACTAATCTTTGATTTGCGTAGGCGTATTGCCTTTCAAAATCAAATATTTAATGACAGCTTGATACCCGATGTTGTCCATTTGCATAAAGACACTTCAACTCACTCAAACTAATGTTACAAAACAACTGAGCATCCAAACTTAGGTGAGTAACTGTCAACAGATTAATTAACAAAATTCACTAGCTTTTATTTACGAGTGTATACATCTTCATGTTGAGGTCTGAAATTTTTCAGACCTTCCTCGTGAGTTGCTATATTATTGGATTAGATTTTTGTTGTGCATATTCCAAAATTTTACAATTTGCAACTTTTGGCTACATATATTTATCTTTACCTTGTTGCTACCTTGACTTACATGACACCCTGGTCTTCTGGTCTGTCAGGTAGCTCTTAACCTCCATACCTCCTTGTTACTTAATTAGTCTCATTCTCCCCCTCGTCTTTATTTCTTATATTCTTTACATTTCTGGCTAATTTTTCTTTTATATTCTGCAGGAACCTATCAATACTTGTTTCCTTCTTTTCTTCCCTGCCTGTTAACATTTTATAGCTACTCTTCTCTAAATTCTCCCATTTTTCCTCCTGAACCTATTTTACTCTACATTGCAGCATCCTTGCATTCTGTTATATAGTGATCTGTGCTTTCTTTTCTCCCACCCAATTCACAAATTCCCTTTTTCCTACCTCTTATCCCTTTTAGAAATATTGTTCATGTTATCATCCAAGCTAACCCTGCTCTCTCTTGCCTATTGCAGTAATCTACATATACTTCTCGTCACCAATTTCTTTTTATTTGCTTGTAAAGTTGCAATGATTTCATATTTTCTAGACTTCCCCAAATTTCCTGTCTTTCTATATCTTCTATTCTGCATTTTACCAATTTACCCACATCGCTTGTTTTCCTTCCTTCTAATATCCATATATCTCCCATTCCTATTTTTTCCCATAATTCCTCCTATATCTGCCGTGCTGCTATACTAAATTCGCTGTGGCTTTTTTTACAATTTGCTTCTTTGAAAGTTCATTACCCATCCATAATCTACCAAGTGGAACCAGCCTTTAAAGTATTAGTTTATTGTCACCCAATTAGCGGAAAGCGCAACCAACGACCGCTGAGTAAGGGGCCAGAGGCAGCCAACCACACCCTCCCATTAGTCTCTGTCACTAACTGAGGGGGATGATTAGGGAAATGTCACTTGTCGCTGGCCGCCTCTTTCCCCTCTTCCACTGCATCTGGAACTTTCGCGGTAATTCACTGAAACCAGAGACTTCTAGAAGACGGTGATATTCCTATAAAAAGGGCTGCAGTGAGTGAATTGAGTCAGTCAGTCAGTGCTTGACGTGCTAGCGAATGGACGAGAAGACTGTGTACGTGCATCGGAACGGTAACGGACGAACTAGTGAATCGTAATTGTGTGCATTACGGAATTCTGTGTAAATGGCAAGTGTTTAACTGTAAGTCGGTGGAAATAAAGAACATTTTTGAGTGGTACAATTGGACTTTTATTTTACGAACTCACAAAGTCACATTATTATTTCGTACAAAAATGTATCCTTAAATGCTATCGTGCCATTGTTTTAAAACCACTTCTACAAATGCTATCTTTATTAACACGTAGCTTTGTTAGCGATAGTTTCAGAAGAGTGGGTAGAAAATATTATGTAAGTGGAATACTATTTGTATATTTGGCCCACTATGGTTCTCCATTCACGAAGAACAGAAGCGTAATGGTTGAGATAGCTTATGAATAACGAACGGGGAAGTTTTTGTCACCTCTGACAAGCCGACAAAACGCTCCTGTGACAACAGAATCGAAAGGGAGGGAAATTGGTTTCCCGCTCTAAAGACACATTTCTATCTTGTGTGTAAATTAGAACGGTTATTTGCTTCGCATTCCGAAGCTGGTATATATATGTAGCGCCGGAAGGCACGTGTGCTGCATACGGCATGCCGAGCAGGGGACACAAACTCCGTTTTCAAATTCTATTCCACGTTCCTGTTAATATTACTACTTTTTTATCGATAGCAGTTATTGAAAGTTTAGTAACTGTACTTTGAACCTGTCACGCAAGACCTTTTTACTCTGTCTGGAAAATAACAAATGGATGAAGCCATACGTGGAACATTTTGTTATAGAATTGAGAACTCAACTAGCGACGAGACCTACAAATGATAAAATTATGTAGAATAATGTTGCAAGAAACCTACAGATGGTTCCGCTATGACATGTGAGCTTCGAATTTAGAAGGTCCCGTTCGATTCCTGATGGTGGACATCTCTGAATGGACTTTTCCGTACTTTTCCCTGGTTGTGGAAGAGGAGGTTTGTCTCGTCCACCATGGTACTCCTCTCTCCCCATTTTCTCTCTCTTACCTCCCTCTGTGTTCTTAGAGCTTGACGTGTTTGTAACGATGCACCTATTTCAAAATTGAAGCTTCCACACCCTGCCAGTTGACAGCCGTTCACGAGCCTCCACAGCTGGTCAAGCTTTCGCACGTTCACGCTGGAAAGACGCGTCTGAGCCACTTTCCAGTGGCCTGGGCTGATTACCATAACACGCCTACCAAGTGGGTCGACAAGCCCATAATTACTACAGAAGAAAATACTTCCAAACACAAAACTTAGCGTACTACTATATGAAGATGAAAATTTTATAATCCAAAAACTAAAAATAAATTACAGCAGGCCATAGTTACTTCTAATATATATATATCGAACATTTATTTGAAACAAAGACATATTCGAAATGCTTCAGTTCCTGTTCAATATTTGTAGTACCTGCTTAAGTACTGCAGTTCTCTGACAAATTAGCACATATTTTTGACGATTGATGTTTTTAGGTTCAGTAGCAAGAGTTAAGCCAGAGCCTAGACAAAGTTAAGCCAGCGCAAAGTCAGAGCCTGGAAAGAGTTAAGTCAGAGTCAAGACAGAGCGTAGTCAGAGTTAAGCCAGAGTTAAGCCAAAACCTATCCAGAGCCAAGCCATAGATAAGCCACAAGCTAGATCCTAGCCAGAGCCAAGCCAGTGCCAAGGCAGAGCCTAGCCAGAGTTAAGTAAAGGTCTAGCCGAGCCTAGCCAGAATCTAGTCAAAGCCTAGCCAGAGACTAGCCAGCGATAAGCAAGAGTTAAGCCAGAACCAAGCGAAAGTCAAGCCAGAGTCTAGCCAGAGTTAAGCAAGAGCCTAGCCAGAGCCTAGCTAGAGCCTAGCCAGAGCCTAGCCAGAGCTAAGTAAGAGCCTAGCCAGAGCCAAGCCAGAGCCTAGCCAGAGCCAAGCCAATGCCAAGGCAGAGCCTAGCCAGAGTTAAGTAAGAGCCTAGCCAGAGCAAAGCCAGAGTTAAGTCAGAGTCTAGCCAGAGCCAAGCTAGTGCCAAGGCAGAGCCTAGCCAGACCCTAGTAAGAGCCTAGCCAGAGCCAAGCCAGAGCATAGCCAGAGCCAAGCCAGTGCCAAGGCAGAGCCTAGCCAGAGTTATGTAAGAGCCTAGCCAGAGCCAAGCCAGATCCTAGCCAGAGCCAAGCCAGAGCTTAGCCAGAGCCAAGGCAGAGCCAAGGAAGAGCCAAGCCAGAGTTAAGTAAGAGCCTAGCCAGAGCCTTGCCAGAGCCAAGCCAGAGCCTAGCCAGAGTCAATCCAGAGCCTAGCCAGAGTTAAGTAAGAACCTAGCCAGAGCCAAGGCAGAGCCTAGCCAGAGCCAAGCCAGTGCCAAGGCAGAGCCTAGCCAGAGTTAAGTAAGAGTCTAGCCAGAGCCAAGCCAGAGCCTAGCCAGAGCCTCGCAAGTGCCAAGGCAGTACCTAGCCAGAGTTAAATAGGAGCCTAGCCAGAGCCAAGCCAGAGCCTAGCCAGAGCCAAGCCAGAGCCTAGCCAGAGCCAAGCCAGTGCCAAGGCAGAGCCTAGCCAGAGTTAATTAAGAGCCTAGTCAGAGCCTTGCCAGAACCAAGCCAGAGATTAGTCAGGTTCAAGCCAGAGCCTTGCCAAAGTCTAACCTAAGCCTGGTCAGAGCCTAGCCAGAGTCAATCAAGAGCCTTGCCAGAGCCAAGCAATCCTTGCCAAAGTCAATCAAAGTTAAGAAAATGTTAATGTAAAGTAAAGGGAAGCGAAGCGAACAGGACTAAGCCTTTGGAAGCATTACTTCTGCATCTATAGGAGCTTTTCCCATTAAAGTGGAATTGATATTTATATGCATAAACTGACGCCGGTGTCCTCATCCACTTAAACTCAACGATCATCATCAGCTCTCGGAACAGCCCGTTGCTCCCATGCGTCAAACTCCTGATAATGTTTACTCTAAGTCGTAATAAAACGGCAGTTATAAACGAGTAGATCAAACGACGAAAAAGACTTGGGTGAGAGTGACCCATAGCCAGAGATCAAAGAAAGTGTTCCTCTAAAAATAACTGCACCCGTTCGCACGCTATTAAGTCGTGCCTTATTCGTTAAGAGTTTTGTTTCCTATCTATGATGAGCCGCACCAGAAATACATTAAGGGAGGAGGGAGTTTTTGGAGTGTGAGTCGTGGATACGCTTTCACGTTTCGGTTAATCAGTAGATAGGAGGCTCTTCTCGTATCCATTTCAGCCAAATAGCTCCGAAAAAATTTTAGACAATCTTGTATTTCACTGGTGGTTAGTTTCTAGCCTGAAATATAAGTAAACACAGGAGCAACTTTGAGCGCTCTATGAGAGAAAAGGGAAAATTAAATGTTGAATGGAGTTTTTGAATTAACATCCTTCAAGGTTTAGATCATATCGGATAGTGAATTAAAGTAGCTCAGAGCTACCTGCCATTCATCTTTCAAGATCCTGGCAAACCTGGGGGAAAAATAACTTTATACACTTTACTCACCTTGACGTCTCGAAACCGCTTAAACGTGAGGCAGGCACACTACTACGCACGCTACAGAAACAGGTGTAAATGATAGGAGGGTATTATGGAATACGTGGCTTAAACATAGAAAAAATTAATTTGACATCATAAAACATGAAACATGACTGCTCAAGTTCTTCTCGGGAAGGGTTTTCTACGGGACCTCCGGTTTGGCCCGCCATGTCATTCCACCATCTCACTCCAGCTTCATCTCATATACCAGAAGTGTCACCGCCTGCGGTGGCGTATGTAGTAAAAGCGGGCGTTAAACACTACACATTTCATTTCTCGGAAGGGCCAACTTGTGATCTAGCACACCTACTAGCTATGCTGGCTAGTACACGGGAATATATGGCTTCCCTGAACAGCGTCTGGAGACTAACCGATCTCCCGCGGGTATCGGGAACCACTGCCCCCTCGAGTCCAACCCAATCCGATCAACTCCCTATCAGGGAGGGATTTGAATGTTTGGCCCGAGGATCCTCTACTAACGTTAGACGTACCACGATTGCTAGGGGTCCTCAGCACGAAAACTCACGACGGGATGGAAGTGGATACGCTACTTATGCGCGTCAATTCGAAAGGAGAGTGCCACCGATATGACCTCGGTAGGGCCACCTGGTGATCTAGCACACCTTTTACTGGCTATCCTGGCTAATGCGTGGGAATATATGGCTTCCCTCAACCCCGTACGAAGACATACCCGATCTCCCTAGCTTATCAGGAACCACTGCCCCCCTCGAGTCCGACCCAATCCGAACAACTCCTATTCAGGGAATGGCTCGGCAGTTCGAACCGAGGTTCCTCTAGAAACGTCCCGGCAGTTCGAACCGAGGTTCCTCTAGTAACGTCATGGCAGTTCGAACCGAAGTTCGTCTAGTAACTTCAGAGGTACCATGAGTGCTAGGGGTCCGCAGCGCCCGCATCACAACAGCTGAATGGGACGGATTCCCTCCCTTACGAGGCGTGATCCTGATACATTTAGAAGATTTAGAAACACAAGGGAATCTACCTGGGAAGACCCTCACAGAGTGAAGACTGATTCCCCCTCTAATGACCAGGGAGTTACCGACCTGTCACAAAAGAGCGCCCGGCGCCCCCGTGGGGCTTTCCATAGGGCAAGACCTAGAGACTAACAAGGGCCCGCCCCATCTGGTCCTGTGGACACAAGACGGGATGGAAGTGGATACGCCACTTGCACGCACCAACTACAAAATGGGAAGGCTACCGTTCACACTCGTTGGGGCCGCCTGGTGATCTAGCACACCTTCTAGTAGCTACGTGATCCTGATACAGCCCACAAGGCCGTCCCGGAGATCACAGGTTATCCTATCGGAGGAGAAAGCTTTTGTCGGGAGCATATGATCCTGCCATGCACCGCCGAGGCACCCACCGACACTTCTACGCTGAAAGACACCACCAGATGACAGATGACCTGAAATGATCGTGGAGAAAACATGGAGTGGCAGCAATTTCAGGGGATGTAATTGACCTTTCCAGAATATGCCTGGTGACCTGGGAAAATCCCGAAAAATTCATGGGTAAGGAAGGCCGGCAACGGAATCGAACCCGGACATACCTAATGCGGGTCACAGACAAAGTCGCCTGAGCCATGGCACTAAGTTTGATAATGCTTAAATTGGCGGCCTATTGAATACTTTTCGCTTGATTTCTTTATTAAATTTCTACTTTTGAAAGTATGAAAGTGTTTAACTTGATGGTGCATGGATACCTCACCTAATAACCACATGGTAGTTCTGTGGTGGTGTGTTTGCTTTGAGCAGTCAAGTGGACGGAAGGTAGGCTGGAAAAAGAAAACACAACATTTTCTTGAAGTCTACTCACGGTGCCGTTTCACATTTCGAAAGGAAAACGCATGTCATGTATTATTTAGTGCTCTTCGACCTGCTCGAAAGAGGAAGAGGTGGAGAAAGGAGAGCGGGGATACAGTTTTGAGTCTTTCTAACCCAATCATATCACCTGGGATCGAATGCGCAATCCCTTTAAGATTATTTAGGATTCACGATGTCAGCAGCCAACGAAACGAATCATGGAAATCACGTGGAAAACATCAGAGCGAAATGCTGGCTAATGCAACAATGGAGAGTACGGCACAACAATGGTACCGCCTCATCTACCTCCCTAATGGATTGCTTTCCGGCAAAAAATGTTTCATGCATATAAAAACATTCTTTAGTCCGGGCCGTATTTGTTTTAAAACACACTTGATCAATAAAAACACTGCATTTCATCATGTTTAGTTTAGTTTATTATTCAGGTTTCTCCCTTCCCTACACTCCTACCGCCAGCAATTCGCTGTCTGTTTTGGGAACTTATGCCACCCATGTATTTTAGGGGAAGTGAAGCAAGAACCCAATGCCACAATTTTCAAAAAAGGCTGCAAAGTAATATCTGCACAAAATTTTCTTTCAAATTCTTCCCGTCTAAATGAATTTAGAGGTTAAGAATCTACAATCTAGCCAATGCACCGCCCCTTTTAACTGCGTTTTCCACTTACTTCTAATTATGATTTCTGTCACATGTTTAAGCCAAAAACTCGACATCGTAATTTCGAAGGTAATATATACGGGGTGTGTAAGTAAAGTAAGATCTCCAAGGTTATTTAATACAGAAAACATGTTGATTGTCAATAAATGTTCACTGATGGAAGGATGGAACTTACAGCTATTTTTAAACATAATCACCATTGTGATCGATGAACTTTTGAATGCGCTGTGTCAGTTTTTGTATACCCTTGTCGTAGTACTCTCCTGCCAAGCTGCACAGGTAGCACTCAACCTCGTTTTTCAAATCATCGTCGGTCGGGAAATGTGTTCCACCCAGGTGTTGCTTCAACTCAGGAAACAAATTATAATCAGTAGGTGCTAAGTCTGGACTGTAGGAGGGATGGGTGAGGATGTACCATCCGAACTGGGCCAGGAGAACAGCCGTTGCGTGTGCAGTATGGGGACGAGCGTTGTCGTGATGAAAATTCACTCCCTTCGTCAGCATTCCCCTCCTTCAATTTTGAATGGCACGACAAAATTTTTACAAAGTCTCGCAGTAGCTAGCGGCGTTTACTGTCGTGCCGGTAGGCATAAACTCGCACAACAATACACCTTTTCTGTCGCAGAACACACTGGCCATCACTTTGCTGGCAGTAAATGTCTGTTTGAACTTTCGCGGCTTCGGTGAATTCCACCACTTTCTTTAGTTTCTGGTGTTATGTAGTACACGTAGGCTTCATCGTCAGTGACAACTATATCCAACAATTCCTCGCCTTGCTCTGCATAGCGCTCCAGGAATCAGTGGGCCGCTTCAACTCGTTGCCGTTTCTGGTCTTCGGTGAGCATTTTGAGGACCCACCTCGCACATAGATTGCGATAATGTAAATGTTCGGTCAAAATACTGTCAATCGTAGCCTTACTGACTCAAGGGATAAGTTTGCACAGCTCGCGAACTGTCACACGCCGATCTTTAAGCATTTCTTGCTCCACTTTTGCAATTGCTTCGGCTTAAACCGAAGGCCGACCAGAACGCTCTTCGTCATAGAAGTCTGTACGTCCGTCTTTGAGCTTTGTGACCCACATACACTTGTGGCCCATAGACTTTGCATAGCTGACGACGAATTTCAGTGGCACTCAAGAATCGGATCACTGCACGCAACTGTCACTTGGAGGCGGAAGTGATTGATGTTACACTCTTTAATCTGTTACTTTTTATGCAACGAATTGATAGAGAAATACAGTTTTTTTTTGTTATGTATAATCCACAAGTCACTGGAAAAGCAGAGCAACACGTGTTTATAAAAATGGCGGCGGGATTATCATTCGAGGAACTTAAGTGGATACTGAAGTGTTATTGGAAGGTGTTGTGGAAGTGCAACGACGTGGGGTGGTTACATTTGGAACACCAACACCACAAAGGGTAACAATAACAAGAATTCGAGACAAGTTTGAAGACGATGGAACGTTGCATGATGTGTTGAAAGGTCGGCGAGGAAGAAAAAAGGTTCCACTAATAACGAGAGTACTGTTGCAGTCACGCAGGTGTTTGGACCATCGCCAAAGAAGTCAGTGAGGCAATGTTCTCGTGAGATTGGTACCAAGAAAAGCAGTTTTCATGAATTTTGGGGGCCTAAAATGGAAGCTTTACATTTCGAGACCACTCCACACACTAAATGAGGATGATTCAGGTAGGCGACTGTAAGTTTGTGAGTTGCTGCAGAAGTGTGACGAAAGGAAAGGTTTTCCAGACTCAATTGTTTGGTCAGATGAAGCTCATTCAAACTTGATGGCACAATTAATTGACATAATTGTGTGCACTGGACTAACCAAAATCCACACATCATTCAAGAAGAGACCATCAATATCCCAGGAGTAACTGTATGATGTGGTTTGCCTTATAATGGCCTGTGCGGGTTAAAACTTACCTGGAAATGTTGGAAATCATGAAGGCATGTATTGAAGATCTCTTTTGGAAAGAAAGTGAGGTGTGCTTCCAACAAGACGGGGCTCCTCCTCACTTTGGGGAACCTTCTCGAAGGAACATGAAATCAGAGATGGATAGGACGAAGAGAAGAGAATGTGCTACGGAGTTCCCGCCACGCTCTCCTTATTTAACCTCCAGACTTCTTTCTTTGGGGAACTCTAAACGATATGGTATACACCACAAACATTGCAAGAACTGAGAGATGAAATTGAACATGCCACCAATGTCATTCCAAAAGCAATGATCCAAACCGTGTATCGCTCTATCCCACGTCGGTATTGGGAGTGCATTGTGGCAGGAGGTGGGCATTTTGAACATGTACGTGCTTAAGAAATAAAACACAACATAAATTGCATTTCTGTCTCATTTCGTTACGCAAAAATAAAACTTCATCAACTGTATACATCAATTTGAGACACTCTGTGTATAATTTGATATTTTTACAAGCACACGAAGCTAATATTTGTCAAAATACCCTTTACATGGAAACCATTTCCAAACATTTGATTTCTTGGAAATTGGCAGTAGTGATTTTGATTAAATTAACAAGTACTAAAATATTTTCATATATATCAAATGTATATCTCAAATTTCTGAGGAAGAACCTCTGAATACCCTTTATTTTGAATATCCCCTGCATAGGCAGAAATCTGAAAGAGACCGATAGTACTGGACTGCTGGGAAGTTCCCAACTAGTCACTTGTATGGATACCGTTGCGACTCCTGTTGCGCTCGTCACACACCACTTAGCGGCAATGCAACATAACAACACCGCAGGAATCCAATTGGTTGCTCACATATTAGCACTCAAGGACAAAAAGCTTCCCATTTGAAACACATAATAGATGATCTTTTAGGTCACCAGTTTATGCTTTACCACGACTGAAGTGAAAGAAGGCTACAGTTACTCCCAACATACATAACAGATATTTATTGGAATTCCGAAGGAAACACATACTCCGTTATCTTCTCCTTTGCAGTACTTACAAAGCTTGGTTACTGAGAAATGCTGGATATGCTAGTTGAAGAGACAAATTTACATAATACCCAAAAGGCTGAAAATATTAAAAATACCAATAGATCAGAAAAAGAGAAAGTTTCAGGCATTTTTCTCAGAATAGGACGTTGCCAAATGACAAGTGTATGTTGCTACTGGAAACCAAGCATGCGACCTTGCAGCCGGGCTGATTCTTGCTGGACCTAACAAATCTTAGGAGGCCGACCAAGTGCTGATGGCATGCTCAAACAGAAAAGAAGAGCGGCAATTACCGTTGTTCCTATTGTGGACTTTCAAAAAGTCAAAACAGATCACTGGGCCATGTGCAAGGAATCGCGTGAGCGATGCAAGATAAGCAAAAACATCAATTAAATTGTTTGGTGTGAATAATGTGACGCGTATTTAATCTTGTTCAAGGACAGAAATTGTTTTAGAAGGGTTAACACATAAACTGTGTTGTTTGAAATATATTTTCTACACCTCTTATCACCTCTTATTGGCTACTACTGTAGCGGTAAAAATAGTTTGTTATTTAACATGGTGATATATCTTTATATGTTGGAACAGAATTGTCAAATTTATATTTTCGTAACTCTTTGAATTAAATATATTACGCAACAGATTTGGTTTACCTGAAATACATGTTAATTCTTAAACGAAGTAAAGAGGAGGTTCCTTTACTCTCAAGCACATAACACGATAGCACGTGATTTAGCGGTAGTGATGACATATTTGTTTATATGACTTTTATCCCTGACCTTGTTTTGAACTGGATTAGTCATATATCGCCATTCGAAGGTGAGTTGTGCCGAGTGCGAGAGCTAAATTATTTTATTGATGGTTTACTGCGCGTGTACTTATTATATGTATGGCAGAGCCTACCGCCAGTTTTTGCTGAAGCATCGCAAGGAAAAACCTTTACAAAGCGGCGAAAAAAGAATTGTGGTGCATGTGTTTCATACAATCACAGAGCAGGATCCGTCTTTGTCAGTGAAAGAAGTCGAACAGTTGTGCTCTGAACTTACAGGTGTGTTAGATGCGTAGGAACATCGGGAAATGTAATTGAGACAACAGGAAAACTTACCACTCCAGGGGCGATATTGCTGTGTGGCGAAGACGTTATTTAAAGACAATCAGACTGTACCGGGATACAATTCGCAGAATATACTACCTTGACGAGACTTGGGTGAATGAAGGACACACGAAAAGTATGGCGTTACACGATTTTGAAGACTGAAATACGAGCGTTTATGCTAGGTATGTGTGCTGGTTTAAAAATGTCAGTGGAAAAGGCCGAAGGCCTTTCATTATAAGCTTGTTTCGGTTTCATTGCTCATTCATTTAGTTTCAACTTGCTCTGATTCATCATAAACTTGTATTTTTGCATGCCTTCGTATTCTTATTTGTATGATTTTATCTATCTTCCTTGCAATTATGACATTTACTGCAGGTTTAAATGTGACGGAAGGCACCCCCTATGGCATATGGCGCGAAAGCATTAGCCAATTAGGGTGAGGGGGAAGGTAGCTGCACGCGAAGTGATACATGTCAGCAGGACAAGGTTATATGAAATAGAGTTTAAGGCTGTTCAATGCTCGGGCATTAAAGAGTTAAAATATTTGTGTTGATTAGGACGTTCTTAAATTTTCTGGGAAAAGCTTATGCAGTTCTCTTTAAGATGAGTGACCTCTCCATATCTGGTCGACAAGCTATGCTCACAAAACGTTTATTCCTATATTACTCTTTGAATCGATATATATCTTCAAATCAAGATGGCACGGTTGGTTCGAGTTTTGCCATCTGTCGTATTTCGGATTTTCTTTCAACCGCATTGGTAAAGTATGCCTCAATTTTTGCCAAAACGTGCTCCCTGAACAAACTGCAATATCTTGGCTTTTTATGTTCACATCTTTTCCTAGACATTCTCTAGTTATAGCAAGAGTAAGTATCCTCCCTGACAGAAATGGGCAGTCAAACAGGATATAGGAGTTACTTTGCTCTCTCACTTTGCACAGATGGGTTCATCTTTGAGGTGCCTTAGTTCGTATACGGATTTTAACAACTTCCGAGGTTAATAGTAGAGTATGCCACAATGTTTTTATTTTCCACTTGTTACACTTCTTTTTATTTATAGTGCTCTGCCACTTATTGCATTCCGAAATTGTCAGGGGTAGGGACGGCAGTGAGACATTAAGGCATTGCAAAGCTATATTAGCTGCAGCGACCGTTTTTATAAGAATCATGCAGCAAAAAATCGAATGAGAGTTAAAAGCTAGGTAATGGCTTTGAAATTAATAAGTCCTTGCATGAAGACACGGAAAAAATCTGGCTGTTCACTTATCACTTGAGAAAAAAGAAGAGTCCATTATTTGCAGGTGATATATTTATGTATGGAAATATAGAGTCAGACTGAAAAATTCAATTCCATAGCCGGGATTTGAACCACGGATATTCTGGTTGCCGTCCAGCCGCTCTAACCCTTGAGCTACTATGGCCAACGTGCCAATATGACATTAAATTCTCCAACTGACTCGTATTTTCCCGGTAAACCAGTTAGGAGTTTTCATAAACACTTGAGACAACTACCTTAATAGCGACTTACCATGTAGTAAGTACTTCAAGGCTCGGACTTTGTAGTTAACCACTATTAGGTGAATTAATGGAAATTAAATGTTCTTTCACAGTGGCCGTGTGTAGGCTAAAGTAGTCAGTCTGACTGTCTTTCCATACCTTAGCCTACACACGGCCACTGTGAAAGAACAATTAATTTCGGTTCTACCAAACATGAGCGAGCAGAAAATTTAAGATATATACATCTTATTTGTGCAAAAGTCTATATAAATGTTATTTTAAATGGAAATTCTTAGTATCATTCTTTCCATAGATGTGGTAGTTTTGAGCAGAGGTTTACCTGAAACACTGGAGTCGTCTTTTTGGAGGATGATTAACTTAAAGGCCTAATATACACGTGATTATTCTTTCTAAAAATGTAATTTCTTTATCTTTCTACTGTTAACTTAAAATTAGTACAGGAACCAATATCCAAAAAATTGGTGCTGAGGTTTTGCAGGAAATCTGCCTTTTGAGGTTCTCCAAATCAATAACTTATAAAACGAATCCTATATATTTCCTAGTGTGTACAAGCAATGTAACTGTAAAAGAAACATTTCGTTTAATATCGATTTTTATGCTTTAGTTTGTGAACTTAGGACTGATATGCAAATTATGGATTAGTTGAATAAATTACTGCTTACAATAAAATCAAATGACAGTATCAAGAATAGTTAACTTCATAGCAACACAGCTGTACCACTACTTGTTTTATTTACAATACTTTAGGACCGGTTTCGAAACAACTGTTTCATTTTCAACCTGTCAACTGCCACTAAATGACACTGACTTTGGCCATTCCTGGAATTTTATGAATAGCTCCCTATCTTACTGCCATCTACAGGGGCTTTCCATAGGACAAGACCTGGGTTACTAACAAGCCCCTTAATCTGGTCCAAGAACACAAGACGGGATGGAAGTGGATACGCCACTTACGCGTGCCAACACCAAAGGTGAAGGCTACCGATATGACCTCGGTGGGGCCGCCTGGCGATCTAGCACACCTTCTACTAGCTCTGCAAGCTAATACCCGGGAATATTGATGGCTACCCCCAACCCCGACCGGAGACGTACCCTATTCCCAAGCGTATCAGGAAACACTGCCCCCTAGGGACCAACCCAATCTGAACAGCAGCCCGACGGGTGGGGCTCGGCATGTTCGTCCCGAGGTTCCTCTAGTAACGTCAGAGGTACCACGAGTGCTTGGGCCCGCAGCGCCCTCATCACGGCAGCTAAAGGGGACGGATCCCCACCCCTACGGGAAGTTTTCTGGGACAGGTAATGCGGAGTTCCTCTCCCATTGGACCTGGACCCGTAGGACCAAGGACCCGGGTCTCCTTCTATCCGGGAGCGATGGATAACTCCGTGTCTCTTTCCATAGGGAAATACCTGGAGTCTAAAAAGCCCACCCCCCGCTGAACACAACGTCAAACCGTTGTGGAAGTGGATACGCCACTTACGCGCGTCAACCCCGCAGGGAAGACTACCGATAAGCTCGGTGGGGCCGAATGGAAATCTAGCACACTTTCTACTAGCTCTGCAGGCTAGTACCCGAGACCTTTTAGGCAACCCTCTACCCCCTCCGGGCGGCCGTAGCCTGGCCGGAAGTACCCATTTACCCGTGGGTGTCGGGAACACACTGCCCCCTCAAGACCAACCCAATCTGAACAGCTGCCCGACGGAAGGGGCTCGGCTGTTTGGACCGAGGTTCTTCTAGTAACGTCAGAGGTACCACGAGTGCTAAGGGTCCGCAGCGCCCGCACCACGGCAGCTGAAGGGGACGGATCCCCTCCCCTACGGGAAGTGTTCTGGGACAGGAAAGGCATCTTAATCATTGATTTCTTACCGCGTGGTCAAACAATGAAAGCAGATGTTTATTGCGAGACCCTTAGGAAATTACGCCGCGCAATACAGAAAAAGCGACGAGGAATGCTGTCAAAAGTTCCTGTGTTTCTTCACGACAACGCCCGACCACATACTGCAAATGCGACGAAAAACATTCTACAGGAATTTGACTGGGACGTGTTTGACCACACCCCGTACTGCCCTGACCTCGCTCCTAGGGACTTTCATCTGTTTTTTGCATCTCAAATCTTTTTTTTTTTTTTTTTTTTTTACCGTGGAGGGGAAAAACCCAGTGACAGGCGACGGCCCACGTGCGATGGCCGACAGTGTGAGGGTCCCTGTGCCCTGAGGGGGCCAGGTATACTCACTAAAAAACCCCACCACGTGTTAGTTACGTGACTTATATTATTTTGCGTGCACTTATTAACATGCTTAGTCGGGTCCCGCATAGCACCCCGGTTAGTATGTGGTATCTATTAAGCTGGCATGCGATGCATGCGAGCGCGTCTATGTTGTTTCTTGGTGGTGACCATGAAACCTGGGCACCACCAAGTGTAATTTATGCTTTACTTTACTTATATACATGTGGCTGAGGCCGGGTAGGCCTGTTGGTCAGTGTTATGTGTAGCTTATCTATTATATATGTGTTTTTCGTATTAGTTCTACTTATGGCCCCAGTATTCTGGGTTTGTCAATAGTTAGTACTTGGCATGCAATTCGAACTATGTGTTCGGTCGTCCATAGTTCCAGCGTGGCCGTTCGTCATTTCCTTAGTCCATGCGTTGTCGTCGGTGTGTCCTACTCCATCTGCAGTCGCCCGCTGTCTCTGCGCCTGTAGGACACTGGTGGGAGACCCTCTAACTCCCGGACCGCCTTGACTGTTGTCAAGGGCTTGGAGGGCTCTGTGCGGGCAGTGTTCTGAAAAGAGTCAGTAAGAAAAAGATTAATGAAGGGAAAGTAGGGGTGTCAGCCTAACTGTCTGTGTCAGTTGTCCCTTAATAGGTTGATCAGGAAGTTCTGAACGTCGTCTTCGTCGTCATCATGTGTGAGTCTTCTTTCGAACAGTGATAATGGTCGTGCGTGTGTGTTTATTTCTGTAGTGTAGTTTCCGAGTCGTGAGATTAGAGGATTGTGGTGTATTTCGAGATTTTTATATGTGTCGTATGCTAGTTTCTTAATGAATTCTTCTACTGTGTGCATTTTTAGTTCGCTGTGTAGTAGGTCGGCTGGTGCTGTGTAAGGTACTTTTGCTATCGTTCGTAGTATTTTGTTTTGAAATTTTTGTAATTTTAGAATATATGTTTTGGCAGCATACCCCCAGACCGGCGTTGCATATGTGAATATGGGCCTTATGAGAGTTTTGTATAGAGTGAGCCCTAAGTTCATGTTTATGTGGGAGTTCATGTTTATGAGGGGGTAAAGCTTGCCCAATTGAGCGTTGGCTTTACCCCTGATTTGGTGAACGTGCTCTTTCCACGTCAGCCCTTGGTCCATTTTGAGTCCTAGCCAAGTGACTGTGTCCGTCCATTCTATATTTTCTCCGAATATAGAGAGTGGGGGGAGCTGGTGTTTCCCCAATCTGTGCTTAAGCTTTTTGGTGAAAATTATGGCTTGCGTTTTTCTTGGGTTTACTTTAATACGCCATTTTGTGAGCCATTCTTCTAGATTATTCAGGGCGTTTTGTAGTCTCCGGTGGATGAAGTCCAGTTTGGCTCATTGAGTCTCTCAAATCTTTCCTTGGCGGTCAACACTTCAACAATGACGAAGACCTGAAAGAAAATGTTTCCAACTGGTTGAAGACACAGGTGGCAAACTTCTATGAAGAAGGTATACAAAAACTTGTGCCTCGCTATGACAAATGCCTGTAACATTTCGGAAGTTCTGTGGAAAAGGAGTTTAAGAGTTTTAGAATTTTGTGCAATAAATAATTTTTCTGTATCTGTACGCAATTTAATTTTATTACCAAACAGAACCGACTTTCTGGACGTACTCGTCTATTACTTTATCCGATTTGGGATTATTGAGAAGAACTAGTAATAAATAACTTACAAAATATAAGTGAAGTATTTCAGTTAATTCAAGACGTAAACTTTAGTTCTTGAAAGTATTGGAAGATTAAAAATTTTCTCTTTAAATCCAGAAGTTTAAATTTACCTCCACACACTACAAAATGGTTTACAAATTATGTTGATGGTCTGTATCATATAAAAAGTTTCTTTACATTGCACATTAATAAAGAGTTTCGCTGCATATAAGAATCAATTTCCTCTATTAGAGGAAATATTTTAACCATTCTGCAGTGATAAAGTCTAAGTTCTAACTTACGGAAACAGAACAACTTCTACGATTGGGAGAAATAAAATGAATAAATCATCCCTTAGCAAAGTTGGAAATTGCAGTTAGTTCCCCTTAGCTGCACCAGTCCTGAATTACACAATATGATTTGTTACGTCTTTGTCTACTGCTTTACGAATACAAACTCTACTTTAGAAAGCTAATCTAAGAATTAGTTGATAAAATAAGAGCCTGTTCTAAACAGGTATGTGACTGCGAAAGAAGTTGTGTGCATCAAAGATAAATGGTTTAGAAAATCAGAGAAAATAATCAATTATTGTAATATTTTTAAGCTCTTATAGGTTTTGTGGATTATTTTAATAGATTTCAATATTAGAACATATGAGAACATCGGCAGCTGTTAAACAATTAATCACTTAATGGACTAGAATGGCGAAAGCAATACACAGAACTTCTGTTGTGGATATTCAGAACAAATGACAAGGGAATACTCGAATCGAATCACCATTGAATATACTCGAACTGTCCACTGAACAGTCTGCCATTAGTCGCCCCTAATGGGTATCGAATACAAAGGTAAGTTCCCTAGAAGTGCAACCTACTCGAAACGGCCGAAGGATTGAGATGATGAATTGGTTTAAGGGTGTTCAACTTCAAGGTCATCAGCGCCCTTAAAAAGCCAATTGTGGTAAAACTGATTAAAAGACTAACACGCTAAAAGACAAATCTATTAAATAAAATAGAGATTAAACCAAAACACGACAGAGTGACAAAGACTAAAAAGCATACTTGAAACAATAAAAAGGGTCTACTTTCTCTTCACTTCATGGCATAGGCGATCAAATGCCTGTTTCGCCTTCGAAGTCCTCCACCCATCGTTTCCTGGGTCTTCCCACCGATCTCCTACCTTTAGGATAATACTCTAATATTTGTTTTGTAAGTCTATTATCTGTCATTCTTTCAACATGTTCCTTCCATTTTTGTTTGAGATCTTTTAACCTATCATTCATACTAAAAATGTCCAGCTCTTCTCTTATATTTTCATTTCTTATTAAGTCCCTCTTCGTGCATCCTTTCACACTTCTCAAGAATTTCACTTCTGAAGCCTGTATTTTACTCTGTTGCATTTTAGTTGACGTCCAAGTCTCACTTCCGTATGTCAGTATAGGTACAGCCATAACTTTGTAAAACTTTAATTTTGTTTCTTTACGTATTTCGTTTCTAAATGTTATATTTATTGTTCCACACACTCTTTGAAATTTGCATATTTTATTGTAGACATCATATTCCTTGTTATAACTAGCATCAGTTCCCAAGTAGCTAAAATGGCTTACCTGTTCAACTCAACGATTATTTATAACTATATTTGTTCTAATTGGCTCTTTCCCAATGAATGTCATTACCTTTGATTTTATAAAAGAAATTTTCATATCATATTACTTATAAAGTTCAATAAGTTTAAAAATAGATTTTTGCAGGGCAGACTCACTATTTTGTATAATAACTAAGTCGTCAGCAAACAATAAAGTATTTAAAAGGTTTTTATTTGAAAATTTAAAACCTATATTCACTAGCTGCTTCCTTTTGCACACTAGGTCGTCAATATAAATACTAAAAAGTGTAGGTGATAAAGTACACCCTTGTCTGACACCTGATTAGTAAGAATATTTTTTGGAAATTTTACCATTGTTCCTCAGATTTATTTTTGTTTGGAAGTAGAAGCATTGTATCATTTTTACTAATTGTTGTGGGTATCCTCGTTCTTGCTATACTTGCCACATTTTGCATCGGTTTACCCTATCGAAGGCTTTTTCAAAGTCAACAAACGCCATATGCGTTTCTTTACTAAACTCCCTATGTTTTTACACTAGTTGTTTAAAAATACAAATGTTATGTACACAGGATCTGCCTCTTCTAAATCTACTTTGTTCTTCCAAGGGAAGACATTCAGCTATATTCTGCAACCTTTTGTTTATTATTTTAGCAAATATTTTATAGGCCGTATCCAGTAAACATATTCCTCTGTAATTGCTACAGTCATTTCGTTACTCTCTCTTAAAGATAGAGATGGTTTGGGCTATAAGCCAATCTTCTGGGATACATTTCATAGAAAGGGTAAAACAGTAAAACAGTAAAATACCCAATTGCTGGGACCTAAATTCTAAAATTGAGATCTCAAACGAACGCTAAAACTTTGCGTACTGCGGTCTTGTCATCCGCGAGTATCCCTGCCAAGCTGGCCGGCAACTGGAGAGACCTGCGGAGACGTTCTAGGCCTAAACATTCTAAAAGAACGTGTCGTACCGACAGTTCGGCACCGTACAGCGGGCAAACTGGAGCCGGGGTCCCATTCAATAAATAGTTGTGAGTAAAATAGTTGTGCCCAATGCGCAACCGAGCAAAAATGATTTCCTGCCGCCGCGATAAGATACAGGAGGTCGCCCAGTTAATCGGAAGCTCCTTCACTGTTCGAAGCTTGTTGCCACGCAGAGCAGACCACTCTTCGCGCCAGCACGAGAGTGTCGCTCTACGGACAACAAGCCCAAAGTTTTCCGAGGTGGCCAAAGGGCGGGTATAGTCTGTTTAGTTAACGCATGTGCACGTCGGCCTCTGCCTTTGACGAACCCTTATAACCGTTTTTCAAGACAGACCCTCCTTCTCGCAGTCCTTTCTGCAAGGTTGCCACCTTTCTCGATACGTCCTGGGTATCGTAGGAGGTTTCGTCTAAATAAATTATCTTTATATACATCGCCAAGCTACTGTTCTACTGGATTCCATAATAACCCTTAACTTATTCTAAGTGCGGTATTTGAAACCCAGCTCCTTTAGGAGACAGCGCAAAGTGCAGCGCCCATAAAGAAAATCACAAATTTCTTGCAAATGTACAACCAATTCACCTAAGGCGGGTGTTTTTACTTTTGCATAGAATCTATAAATTTCTCGACGAATTAAATCGCATGTGGAATTATCTAATTTAGAGAAACGTTTTCTTTTGTTTTCGCACTTGATCGGCGTCTTTGGTATTCCTTTCGTCACAATATTTCTTACTGTATTTCAGTTAATACCCAGAATTTATCATCAGGTTCATTGCGCGACCCCTTATCAAGATTATTTTTCAGCACTTATTTTTATGTGTTCAAAACAAGCGCTTGAATTTGCTTACAAACAGTTCCCGTTATAGCTTTGTTTTTGAAGCTTTTCCAGTAATATAACTCGGCCCAGTTATTCACACTACTGTCTTCACTTTGATTATTTTCACGTGACTGAAAGTTATCTACTACTTCATTTGCATTTACCACTGCATTTCCCTCCCACGGTCTCCAAATTGTGACGCACAACGAATTTCTGCACGTAATGAAACAGATCAACTGGAAGTAGGAACTTTGGCAACTGAGACTCCACGTGGAGTAGACATGCGACTGTCACTTCGAGAAAATCAGGGTTGCTATTGGTCCTCAACGACAGTGTTCCATTTCTGAAGATAGATTTATGAGGTCATTAGTGGGCGGGAAGGTCAGGTTCCTTTGACTCCGAACTACACTCGCGTTAACTAAACAGACTTTAACACTAGGTGTTTCTGGTTGCCACCTTAGCCGCTGAATGCGCCATTTCATTCTCTTTCAGGCCCACGTGACCAGGAACCCATGCACACACTACGATAACGCCTGAGATGAGTAAAACGTGGAGGCCGTCCTGGATCCGCTGTACAAGAGTATGGTAGTTGTACAGCTCACGAAGGCTCTGGAGTGCGATGAGGGATTCACTATGGATTAGGCTATTACCCAACCGTCTACGGCGAACATATAAAATAGCTCGGTGTACTGCATGGAGCTCTGCAGTGTAAGTGCTGCCATGGAGACCGAATGTTAAAGGTAAACGGCCGAAGGGCCGCAGATGTGGGAAAGATGGCATATTATGGAAGCCTCCACTAACAGTCAGGTGGACACGCAAGATTGGACTTGCAGACTGCGAGTGATATACCTTCTAGAATGAAACCTGAGTTTGATCCTCTGAAATGTTTGATTCTTAACACCTTATAACACCTTGTATTTTTTTTTTCAAGATTGGGACCAGATAGGAAATTATGCTATTTTAAATACATGCAGACTCTTTATGAATGCGTGACAGATGGCAGCACCGTGCAGTGCATACAATTCTAGTGGCAGTGACCAGAGTAGGGACTGCTTTTTATACATAAAATGGCGACGTTTTCAATACAAGGACAGCGTGTAATCATTCTTCTTCTTCTACCTCACGGTTTTGGATTGTTTAACCCGTTCCAGCTCCAAGTTGGTCTACCCATTTTTTCTTCGGTCTTCCCTGGTTTCTTCTTCCTATAGGTTTATAGTTTAAGGCTATTTTTGGTATTCTGTTGTTATTGATCCTCTGAACATGTTCTTTCCAGTGATTTCTATTTATTTCAATAGTATGGTTTATTTCTTCTACTTTTAATTCTGTCCTAATATCCTGACTACGTTTTTTATCAATTTTGGTATATCCAGGTATTGCTCTTATGAATTTCATTTCTGATGACTGTATTCTCATACTATTTCTTTTTGTCAGAGTCCATGTTTCTGATCCATAGATCAGAGCTGGCAATGCCATTGTTTTGTATAGTTTTATTTTAGAGTCCTTTCTTGCTTTATTTTTTAACGTTCTTTTTATTGTGCTTGTTATATAGTTAAATTTATTTATTTTCTCTATTATATCAGCTTCCCCTTGGTACGAGACATTACATCCTAAATACTTAAAGTGTGATTTCTACTCAGTTATTATGTTATCTAACACTATTTTTTATCTTACTGGATTAATTCCTTTGAATGCCATGGTTTTGGATTTATTTGCTGATATTTACATTCCATATTCTGTAGCAATTTTATCTAGACTATACAGCATTTTCTGCCGGTCATATTGAGTTGTAGCCATTATTATTTCATCATCTGTATACAACATAGTTTTCAATTTAGCTCCTGATACATTAATACCTCCATTGACTTTATTCGACCAAATCCTTACTATTTCGTCAACATACAATTTAAACAAGTGCGGCTGATAAAGGACAACCTTGTCTTACGCCACTATTAACTATTACTGGTTCTCTTTTATTTATTTTTATTTTTGTGTCAATGTACATAATTTTTATAACTTGAATTAGTTGTAAAAGTATGCCTTTATGATTTAAAATTTTCCACAGTATCATTCGTGATACTTTGTCAAAATCTTTATAATAGTCAATAGATAGTAAGTGCGTCTCTAAATTTTGTTCTCGTTGTTTTTCTATTATTTGTTTAAGAGCAAAAACATTTTCAATGGTGCTTCTTTCTTTTCTAAAACCAGTTTGTTCTTCTAGGAGCATTGCATTTGTTATTTTGTTTAACCGAGTACTTATTATTTTGGCATATATTTTTTAGGCAGCACACAATAAACTAATCCCTCTATAATTTTCAGGTCTTGTCCTTTCCCGTTTCTTAAATATTGATATCACTTTAGCTATCTTCCATTCTTGCGGCATTTATTTTGTTTCCCAACACTTGTTATATAGATAAAGTAATCTGTCATGTAATTCTTTAGGAACATATTTGTTTAATTCTAAATTAATATTATCTATTCCGCAGGCTTTCCTATTTCTACTTTTATCTATACTTTCCATTAATTCTTCTACTTCTAACCAGTCTACTTCTGCTCTGTACAATTTATCTATTTCCCAATTTTGTTTATCTCCTGTGTTCCAGAGATTTTTATAATATTCCTATAATTCTTCATCTTTAATGATTTTTATATTTGCTTTGTCTTTTTCCATTGAATTTAAGTTTCTAATAAATGTATAAACTCTATCTTGGCGGCCATGTAAGTTATGTACTAGATCTGCTATGTACTTGTCCCAGTGTTCTCTATTTAGTTTCCTAGTATATCTTTTCACTTCTGCTCTTGCCTTATAGTTCATTCTATTTTGTTCTGATCTGTCATTCAAGTACTGTAAATACATTTTTATGTTTTCTTTTATTGATTTTTGCATTTCAGCGTTCCATATTCTTAGCCTCTTACTCTGCTTGCGTGCTTTCTTAGTACCTAAAGTTTCAAATGCTGCCTTTCTTACAATATTTTTTATGGTGATGCATTCTTCTTCAACATTTTCTTTATATTCCTCATGTTTAATCTTTCGTTTTCTCAATTTTCGTGGTGTGACACCTATAGAAATTCATCGCCAGTTAGTTAAACATGTGGTGATGGTATTATGGATGTGTCTAATGTACGTACCTGGGTGCAGCAGTTCAATGAAGGCAGAACATCGTGTGACAACAAACCAAAACAGTTGCAAATATCGCCACCAAAATTGGCATTTCCGTGGGATCTGTGCACACAATCCTGCATGAAGATCTGAAAATGTTCAATCCGCGATTCTCAAACACAACGTTCTCCACTCGCCGGATCATGTTGTCAGACCGGCTGGTGCGAAACCGTGCGAGATCTGTTGATTATGGCTGATTTTTGTATCTGTATATTTGTAACTGTCATTGTTTTCACTGCTATACATCGAATAAACGGAGCGATTGGAAAAATAATTCATATTAATGTAGTATACTGCGATATAAACATGATATAAATATGCTATAAACATGAACCACTTCAATAGGTCGTATGTTTTGAACCAATAATATGACACACGTGCAACTTTGCGGGAATATAATAAACAATTGGGAGATTACGTTATAGTATTTACATTTACTAGAACATGTTGGAAGAGTCCTCCACCAGCATCTATGGATCGTTGGTTCCATTTTCTGTAGACAAAAAAGTTTACATTGGTACCTTTAAGACACTTGTGGAGCAGCTGGATGGTATCGAATTGAGAGAAGGTTATTTCCAGCAAGATGGAGCAACGTGTCATACATCTAATGACACAATGGAACTTGTAACCAGTTTCTTTGATAATCGAATGATCTCAAATAGTCTGTTGCCGACCTAACCTCAACAGATATTTTCATGTGGAAGAATCTAAAAAATAGAGTGTACAAGAACAGGCCACAGACAATTGATATTCTAAAGGAATCCATTTGAACCGAAATAAGTAACATTGGCGAGGATACTCTCCGAAATACTTCAGAGAATATGGTGAGACGAGTGCAAGATTGGATTAGATTAGATTGATTTGCGTTCACTAAGTTCACTTGTAGACAGAAAAGACTGTGAACATTGATCATGTCCAGAGGTATAAAGTTTAATAGCATATATATGTACAAAAGCTAACATATGACACATATTATAGTATACAGGCAATATGAGCAACAATATGGAAAACAAAGCAAGGATTATTATATATGATACAAAATCAAACACTTTGTAAATCAGCTTTCACTTGTCTTATGCCAGTACGTCTCAACCTTTTTGCAATGGATACCATACTTGTTACTTCTTAAATACATATACATTAAAAATAAACTTCCTACATACATCAAATATTTATTGGTAATTATTTGTCATTGGAACAGTTAGATACTACTTACAGAGCTACAGAAGCATTATCAGGATAATTTGTCATTCAGATAATCTTTTACTGAATAAAAAGATTTTGAGCAAAGATACTCTCTAACAGCTTTTTTAAAAGCACCGAAATTATTAATTTTTTTCTTTAAGAACGCCAAATATTTAAGTACGCCAAATATTTTGATAGTTTCATAATACACACCTTTCTGGAAGCAAGAAAGTTTAGCACTGGACTAATGGATATTATACTTTTGTCTGGTGTTTATTCTGTGAATTACATTATTTGTTTCAAATAAGGCACGACTGCATACAAAGAATTTTAGGAACTAGAATATATACATGCAAGGAAGCGTTAATATCTTCAATCTCATAAAAAGATCTTTACAGGAGCATCTGTTGTGGGTGTTAGTAATGATTCTTATAACCTTCTTTTGCATAAGAAATATGGTTTTACTTTCTACGGAGTTGCCCCAAAATAATATTCCGTATTCCATAATAGAGTTAAAGTATGCATAATATACTAATTTAAGTATGTCAATAGAAGTCAGATGAACCAGCTCTCGGATAGCATAACAGACAGAGCTGAGTTTTGGTAAGATATATTTTATGTAAGCTTTCCAATCTAAACATCTGTTCACTTGAAGGCCCAGCATGTATAGACGCTGGTGGAGGACACTTCCAACATTTTCTCTGAGATGTAAATAGTGTAATGTAACCTCACAGTTACAGCATGCCTTAGTCCCTGGCCACGGAAAGCGGCCCGGCTTCGAACGCACCCATGGGGTGGGGATTTTAAGTCCCGGGTATAGGACCGGTGCCTCACTCAACATCGTGGGGGAAGTGAGGAGCGTACGCTAGGTAAGCGGGTCACGTAAACCAACATTCCGGCTGGGGGATGCTGAGATGGTGACCATATCTCCTCACCGGATCGGTTGGATGATCGCCCACCTCTGCCGTGCGTAAGTGGGCGTGAGGTCGACAGTCGCGTTGGTAGGACTTGGCCCTCTTAAGGCTGTTTTGCCAGTGGTTAACTTAATCTCCCAGTTGTGTATTATATTATCTTAAAGTTGCGTCATATCGGATGGTGAATGAATTGGGTGAAATGATGCTCAAATCAGTCCAGGGTACATGGAGCTTAGAGTTACCAGACATTCGTCTTTTAGGATAAGGGAAAACCTATGAATAAACCTTATCCCGTTAACTCACCCTGACCGACATACGAACACGTTCAAGAGGTCCCGAGTTCGTATCTCAGCTCCATGTACCCTGGACTCATTTGAGCATCATTTCACCCAATTCATTCACCGTCCGATATGACTTAACGTTGGAGGACGTAAATTAAAAAAAAAAAAAAGAAGTGTGGCCAATTACTGTTTCAGAATTTATGGCCTATTGAACTGGTTCAGGTTTATATGGATCGCAGTGTATTTAGGGTATTACCTCTCCAGGAAGGGTACATCAATCAAGCAGCACATTAAATGTTTTTTTTTTCTGTATAATATTAAATTTTTATTCATAAAATTTTATCTTCTTCTAACTTACCTCATCCAAAATTAAGTCATATAGAACGATTAATAAAATGATGATAAAATGAGTCCACGGTCCATGGAGCTTAAAGTTAGCTAATATTCATCTTCTAGTATAGTGGAAAATTCCGGAGAAACCTTATCCAATAACTCACCCTCAGCAGATTCGAATTCAGGACCTGCTACGCTAAAGAGATGAGCCACAAAATTGTAGCTTAAAGGTAACGAGAAGCTCAGTTCTGTTATTTAAAATGAATTTGTGGCCCTGCCGCGTCATTTGTTTCACGGAAGCTATAGCAGCATTCACCATCAGAGATTCCTAGCGTTTACAAATAAAGGTTCTCTCATTATTTTAATGTTCTTTGCTCTTCGTACACAGATGTAGCCGCTCGTTTTTTTTCCAATGGCCCTGCGAACTACCGGGAGCCCCCATTAGACTAGCGTATCATCCCCATTTGACGCACGAATACCCTCCCTTTGAAAGGATCGTGCGCAGAAACGTAAATATAAAGCCCGCTTTTAAAACTCTGCAACTTGTTTGATTGAACAAGGCGCGCGAGGTAGTCAAGCGTTGTTCGC
Organism: Mantis religiosa; assembly: GCA_030765055.1. Taxonomy (NCBI): domain Eukaryota; kingdom Metazoa; phylum Arthropoda; class Insecta; order Mantodea; family Mantidae; genus Mantis; species Mantis religiosa. The sequence continues at coordinate 135,727,676 of CM060956.1, read as the reverse complement.
CATGATATAATTCCCCGTGCTGCAGAATCTGCCAATTTCCAGCCTTAACTAAAGCCGCAGTGTCGACTGAATGCTAATATTCCAAACACCTTGCTCTACCGGTTACGTATTCAGAACGTCTCTTCTTGTCGACAGAACTATTGCAGAAACATCTTCTTTATTTCTTAGTACTGTGGAGGATTTGTAGCCTGCTTTACAAACCATTACCGCCGCCCAATTGCTCGACGGCCTGACATTTCCTCCAGAAGCGCAACTGCCACGCCTGACGGTTATGTTCTCAAGCTGACATTCACGGTTACTGCTGCAGATGCCTAAATGTCTACACTCTGTGACGAATTGGCATATTGGAACTGCCAGCAAATAACAGCAAGTGGATATATGAGAGAAATTTGGGCTCCTCTTTCTAACATGTGACGTGGCAATTTTTCTGTAAGTCTTTCACACTTTTTGACGTTTTTATATACAACTATGATATGTAATACACATAGACATCCATAAATAATCAGATAAAGCAGAGTACTAGGTTCTAAAGGTGAAAATCAACATTTTACCTGATATTTTATTAAAATTCATCATAATCGACAGTTACATGGTACGTTCTTGTAAGAAAATACGAGGGTGTTCAATAACGAATAGTCACAATTCTTTTGACAACGTACCTTTACTCATCCTCATAATTTTGACGGTCCTTCTCAAAATAGTCTCCCCTGAATGCGATGCACTTTGCGGCAAAACCTTTCTAAATGGGTTCTAATTGCAGCTTAATTGGAGCTATGAGATCTCTTGTCCTCATTTGAATGGTTGCAGGAAATGGATTTTTTGTGGCTGTCATTGGCTACTCAGTCTTATTATTAATACTTGGTTTCTGGCAGAATTATTTGATTTAATTCTTGAATCTATGTTGACTTATCGACTTGGACCTGTGAGCACCTTTCAGACTTCGAGATCTTCCCTTCTCTTGTCAATGCACATGAACACGTGTATCCCGTTGTGGTATCAACTTGTAAGTAAGGTTTCTCTACACGTTCTTCCTGTCGTAGTATCAAATTGTAAGTAAGGTTTTTCTACACGTTCTTCCTGTCGTAGTATCAAACTTGTAATAAGGTTTGTTTACACGTTCTTCCTGTCGTAGTATCAAATTGTAAGTAAGGTTTTTCTACACTTTCTTCCTGTCGTAGTATCAACTTGTAAGTAAGGTTTTTCTACAAGTCCTTCCTGTCGTAGTATCAACTTGTAAGTAAGGTTTTTCTACACGTTCCTCCTGTCGTAGTATCAACTTGTAAGTAAGGTTTTTCTACAAGTCCTTCCTGTCGTAGTATCAACTTGTAAGTAAGGTTTTTCTACACGTTCCTCCTGTCGTAGTATCAACTTGTAAGTAAGGTTTTTCTACAAGTCCTTCCTGTCGTAGTATCAACTTGTAAGTAAGGTTTTTCTTACTTCACCATTCAGTTCGAACCTTATTCTAACCCCCTCTATAACTTTATCACGTGACTAAACTAGCTCACCCTTCTCAAATGTTACATTATTATTGGTTTTTAATTTTATTCCGAATTTTCGCATAGGTTTTCAAAACTCATATGACTGACGTTCCGCACACCCTGAGGTGTTGAACGGCTACCCTGAGCTGTTTGTAACGGTATGCATCGTTATCAAATCAGCGAAGTAAGTCTCTTTAGCGTTCATGCTCAACTGCATTTTGAAAGTCCTTTGTCCCAAAACATTCCTGGCTGAAAGAATACAATAGTCTTCAGACATTGAACTTTTACTAACACAAAGATGGTAACGGCCCTTCTTTCTTGTCTCTGCGACGTGTACCGAATTTCACCAGAATATTTTCTCTTTCTTGCCTGGATGCTTGTATATATGTAATATTAAGTTATATTCTTCCATTCTTATTCTTTAAGTCAACTGCTATTTTTAATCATTCTAATTTCGTATTATTATAACAGGATTGTTATATTAGTTTAGCAAAGCATTTCTATTAATTTATCTTCTCTTTTAATTATTTGACTTCGATTAATTCGCCGCCTCCTAATCGCTCCCATTCTTCAAAACATGCTGGAAACCAATTTTTGAGAGATCCTTCAAAATCACCACTGCAGCCCTCGCCACTACCTTTGATGATGGATAACGCCTCCCATGTAGGCGTTTCTTCAACTTAGGGAATACAAAAAGTCACTTGGGGCTAAATCCGGACTATAGGGAGGGTGAGGAATGCACTTCACGTTGATTTTTGCAAGATATTGTAGCGGCGAAAAAGCAAGGAAGTTCCGGTGCCGAGAGATAAGCGCGGTTTGCGTACACAAAAGAGCCTGCAGATAAAGTCAACAGATAAAGTCAACAGTTTCAAGTAGATAACGAGCTGGCATAAGCAGATTATCATAGCGCTTGAGCTAAAAGACTTACCGTTTCTACAAACAGGCACACACGCAGAACCTTCAATCCCATTCAACGATATCTAAACCTCCTCCAGGATTGGTGCACGCTTAGGCGATTGTCGATTAACACGGAGAAAAGCCAAGCGATACTGTTCACCAAGCGCCACTTTCCCGCCAACTTCCCCACATTCACCTACTTTGGGCAAGGGATTAGGTGGGAGAATTCAATCAAATACTTGGGAGTCAAGCTGGACAAGGGCCTAACTTTTCGGGAACACATCCGAGAGCAGGCGCATCGGTCGTGTGGTGCCGTGGCATCACTATACCCTGTGCTTAGGTCTGCGATATCTGTTTCCCTAAAGTTGCGTCTCTTTATGGCTCTAGTCCTCCCTGTCATGCTCTATGCGTGCGAAGTCTGGGGTATGGCCGCAGGCTCAAACCTGGTACTGCTCCAATATGCACAGAATAAATGTCTTCGGATTATTTATTCTGTATGCACAAGGTTCCCCGTGAGACTACTTCACGAGGCTTCATCCCTCCGCTATGTGGAGGATGAAATTAGGTGCCGGGCCACCAAATTTTTCGAGCGTTTGCCTCATCATCAGAGCGCCCTACTCAGATCCCTTGGGGACTATGTACCTCGTGAGCATCGCATAAAGCTGCACTGTTTACCCCGCATGTCTTGTGGTCATTACCAGTAACCATATGATCCCTATTCCTGCCTAAACTAAATTACAGCTATCCAATATTTAATCTGGAAAACTCAAAATTCGACCTATTTTCTTCTAAGTTTATTAACTAATCCACAAGCGGTGTACGCTGACTGTAGCACCCGGTTCATCATTCCTCGAGGAGCAACAAGCTACCTCCCTTCTCTACACCCATTTAATGTTCACCCGTCATCCTACAACATCCACATCCCAACACTACGTGGTAAAGCTCTTTCCAGAGCAGGTACACGATTTGACTACCCTACGGGCTGTTCCAAACAGCCTGCCAGCCTGCAATGAATGAATTAATGAAGACCTACCGAAACAAACTGAGGTAAATGGAAATTTCTGGTAACATCTTGATTATTCGGTTTCTTTATTATTCTGGAAAGATCTATGAATGAGGTATTTAAGGAAGTTACGAGTTGTGTAACAAGGGTGTTGTTGTAGTAAGAGCTTATCAGAATGTTGTCATCGACCTTGGTATATTGAGGTGTGTATGTGACGTAATTTCGTTACATGAGAATTGATAAGTGTATTTCTACGGATATAAGGAACATTTAGAATTTCTGCAAATTGGATTTTTAATTCTACAGATCCAAAAAGTCACAATATTCAGCAACAACGTTGGCAATATGCGGCCGCGCATTATCGTGTTGCAGCATCCAGCCTTCTTCACAGAAGCCCGCCTCGGTAGCGTAGATGGTAGCATGACTGCCTCACGTTCATGAGGTCCCGAGTTCGAATCTCGGTCAGAGTGAGTTACCTGGATAAGGTTTTTCCGGGGTTTTCCCTTAACCTTCAAGACGAATGTCAGGTAACTTTAAGCTCCTTGGACCCTGGAGTCATTTGCGCATTATGTCATCCAATTCATTCACCGTCCGATATGACAACGTTGGAGGACGTAAATTACAACAACAAAAATCTTCACAGAAAATGTGTTCTTTCGCGCCTAATATGCAATGCTTTCAGTGCATCCTTGTAATATTGTCGAGTGATGATGTGTGTGCAGGTACTACATGCTGATAAACCATTCCATGACTATCAAAGAATGAGATGACCATAACTTTCCCAGCAGAAGCAACCACTTTTGTCTTTTGGGGGTTGGTGATAGTGATTTCCACTCTGAGCTTTGCTGTTTGCTCTCAGTATCAAAATGATGTAGCCAAGTTCCATCAGCAGTGATTACGTTTGAAAGAAACTCCGGATCTTCCTCTAACATCAACTGTAACTTCAAGTTACCTCCATTGTTGTGGTAGGCGATACTAAGAATGTCGGAATTTGCCTGATTCTCACTGGCGGGAACCAGGAGTACCAACTATGAAACTACTACGGCGTGTTTGTTTGACACTAAACTAACGGAATATAATAATATTGAATTTTAGTGAGAAAAATTATGACCGTAAAACATTATGATAATTCTTTATTGAACAGCCCTTGTATATAATGCGTGCTTTTTTAAGAATTAAAGGTAAATATGGCCCTTTTGGCCCTTATAACTCATCGGGCATAACACCTTGAGTGTAATACAAAATATGGCTTAGTACTTTGTGACCCTCCCTCTTTTCTTTACTCTACTGCTCGTAACCTATTTGGCATGCTGTGAACCAAGTTTTTCAGGTAGTCTGTATAAAGTTTGCTCCATTCCTCTTGCAACCTGTCCCTCAAGTGAAGTTTGGAGGTAATGGGGTCTTCCGCACAGCCATCTCCTGGTTATCCCGTGCTGCTTCTATGGAATTAACGGTACTGGGAGATTATTTTTACCCAGAAAAGGCTAATTTTTACCAATATTAAAATTTGAATATATAGAAAACTAAACATTATCAGAAATTGAAATTCGGTATAATAACTGTATAAGGATGTGTACATTTAACTACTGTATAATATTTAAATTACGTTCACATAGGTCCATGAAAAAGGGGCATAAATCACACCGTGTGTCCTGAAAAAATTTTGTACCCTATATTTCAGTTGCACTTCACTTGAAGTAATTTAAAGCTACATGCACCAATTTTTATCCTAAATAACCTAAGATACAGTGTTATAATATCGGCTAAATGGAAATCACATATAGTTTATACTATGCACATGAAAAATTATTTAGTTTTGAGTAAAAAAAAGAGATAGTATTTTCAATGACTGAATATTGGTTTTCATCGATTTTATAAATCAAATGAATATAAATGTTAGCCAACTGTCTTCAAGAAATATTGAGAAATAACCACTGCAAATTTTGTGTCAATATCTTTTATAGTTTTTGAGAAACATGCATCTAAAGTATGAAAGATCAAGGTTTTGGTAAATCACGATCAAAGATTAAGCAGCATTCTCAGGAAGTGGGCGTATCATTACCCGCCATGTTTAAATTGACGAATTAAAGGGCTTTAATAGCAGCTGACAACCTATGTTATACATCATTTTAAAACTGAAAAAATATATACTCTTTTAACATTAAAAACAAAACATGGATTTTTTGAAACCTATCGACCACCCAGTACCCTTAATATCCGGGGACTGAGGGGGTGGATGCAGTACATGAGGACAGTTGTAAAGTAACCATAGGTGCACAATATGGGACGTAAGCATTGGATCATTATCCTGATAAAATGATAAGCTGTTCAAACTACCCATCATTTGTACACCTTGTTTTAAATGTTGCTCTAATGGTCTAAGATAGACTTCCTAGTTTATAGTTAGAGTCAAATTCAATGCCATGGCCGGATTTTGAACCACGGATCTCCTCATTTCTGTCCAGTCGCTCTTACCCGTTGAGCTACCAGTCCAACGTGCCCTCCTGACATTAAATGCTCCATTTGACTCATATATTTCCCCGGTAGACCACTAGGGGCTCTCGTATCCGAGATACACCGTTTGTGGCGACTTACTCCCGTAAGTACTTATGTCGCAGGCTTCATTCAGGACGGCACGTTGGCCATGGTAGCCTAAAGGTTAAGAGCGACTGGACGGAAACAAGTAGATTCGTTGTTCAAATCCCAGTCATGGCATTGAAATTTTCAGGTTGCCTCTATCTATCAAAAACCTTAGCCTATATACGGCTAGTGTGGAGAAATAATTATTTTCCATCAATTAAATAAATTAATAAGAGTTAAATGATGAAGCCTGGGACTTAAGTACTTACGATAGTAAGTCGCCACAAACGATGTATCTCGGATGCGGGAGCCCTTAGTGGTCTACCGGGGAAAAGATTGAGTCAAATGGTGAATTTAATGTCAGGAAGGCACGTTGGCCATGGTAGCTCAAAGGTTAAGAGCGACTGGACGGAAACCAGGAGATCCGTGGTTCATATCCCCGCCATGGCATTGAATTTTTCATGTTGACTCTATCTATCAAAACCCTATACAGCCTATATACGGCTAGTGTGGAGAAATGATTATTTTCCATCAATTAACTAAAATTCCTTGTTTATGATTGTGTCTATGAATACCAGTTTTCCCGCTCCCGTAGAGGGAATACAGCCCCATACCATCACACTCCCTCCACCGTGTTTGAGTGTGCCATGTAAACTGCGCTCATCTAGTTCCGTGTTTGGTTCCATCCACATAACCAACCTTCTATCGGAACCAGCAAGGTTGTATTTGCATTCGTCATTAAAAATAACTTGTCGCTTTCTTTTATTCTTGCGTGAAGTATATGGCTTTTCTGGCTACGCGACCATTAAAATCTTGTTTTCGCAAGACCCTACTGACCGTTTCAGGGCTGTCTGTGCCAGTTCTTCTTGAATCTCAGCACAAATCACCGGAGCACTTATACACGGATTCCGGTTTACCTTCCACATAATATAAGACTCCTGCTTATCAGTAAGAAGCTTCGATCGCCCTGGCTTTGCTCGAGATTCAATTCTGTCTTCATACTTATACCGGTGAATTATGTCAGTAACTTCACTTTTGCTAAGATTCACAATCTCTGCTATTTCCCGGTATGGTTATTTTTTTCATAGTGATAGATCATCAACTGTCTCTGTTCAGAGGTAATCTGCTTACTTCTGGGCCCCATGCTATGCTCTTGCCTTCCTCTTGGTGCACAGTTGTTTTGTCTACTGACAGACTTCACCTACTTGTTTGCAGTGCACTTCATTTGTGCTGTCCGATTCTTCATGTGTCGTAAACTCATGGCGTAAACAAAGTTAAATGGGGAAGCCCTTAGTTTAGCCACATTTTCAAACTCTAAAATGGCATTATTGCAAATGATTTCTACTTAACACAAGGAGTACGTTGAGATTGATACACACAGTCTATCCTACTTTATAGAGTACTCCATAGCGAAGTGCAAAGTCTGTCCGATTATTTATTGAAGTCAGTGTAATTTCTTTACTGGTTAGTGCAATTTCGTGTTGAAGGGCATTCTATTAACTATAAATATTTGTTTATTTACTTACTGTGTAATGTAGCCATATTCAAGAAATCAGTGCAGCCAAACTATACATGTTTCTCCACTGAACGCAATTCTACCAACAGTCTTACTTATCCCTGAATTACAGTATCTAGCAGTCTAACACAAAATAGTAGCTAAATTCCAGCTAATTGTAGTTCTCTCCAGTGTGACTCTGTTATTTGTGTGCACCTTTGTCCCTGGGTCAACAAAGTGCACTGAATGATTCACTGCGAGGTGCGCAGAAAACCATCCAGCCATCAACCATAGTACCCACGCCAGTTACTGTCAACAGGAGCTGTCCTATTGGACACTGAACGTGCCTTCGTCTTGTATGGCCCTCGATCCTACTGCGGAAGGCGATTTCGAACAAATTTCCGGATTTCATGATAAAATTAGTAGAAAATTACTTGCGCGATCGAACTTTCTTCTCGGTCACCAATAATGCCACATCCACGCCTCGCCCAATAAAGGCAGGCGTTCCACAAGGCAGTATACTGGGACCACTACTATGACATCCAAAAATACAACCAGCACATACGAGGCATGTTTTTTAAGTCAGTACCGTTTAGTGATTCCACCGCCGCAGTGCTACGGTCGGCGATCCGTACATGCGCGCTAGTTACCTGCATTTCTTGTCTACGCACTGACGCCATTACAGTCTGACTCTTCATTGTATACGTTCGTTACTGAGTGTTTGAGGTGCCTCCGACAATCGTGGGTCCCGCCGATTGTGAAGTACGGGCTGTTATACGATTTCTTAGTGCTAAAGGCGTAAAACCGATCGATATTCATCGTGAGATCTGTGAAGTTGACGGACAAAACATTATGAGTGATGGAATGGTAAGGAAATGGGTGAGAGCATTTAAAGATGGCCGCACAAATGTTCATGATGAAGAACGGAGTGGGCGTCCTTCAGTAGTTACTGAAGATTTGATGCAGAAATTGGACGAAAAGGTGATTGAAAACAGATGATTTACAATTTCATCATTGTGCGACTATTTTCCTCAATATTCTCGTAGTGTTTTGTATCGCATTGTGACCGAGAACTTGAAGTAACGGAATTTGTGTTCACGTTGGGTTCCGAAAATGTTGACGGATTTGCACAAAACCCAACGTTTAGGCAGTGCATTGACATTCCCTCAGCGGTACCACAGTGAAGGTGTAGAATTTTAGACCAAATTGTTACCGGTGACGAAACATGTCTGGCCTACTTCACACCAGAATCGAAACAATCCATGGAATGGCGACATTCATCATCACCCAGAAAATTTAAGTTTAAGCAAACAATTTCTGCCCGAAAAATCATGTGCACAGTTTGATGGGACAGAAAAGGTGTATTCCTAGTGGAATTTCTGCCTCCTAATGAGACAATCAATGCAGCGTCTTATTGTTTGACATTGAATAATATTGCTGCTCTATGGAAAGAACCCTGGAGTATCCATCGCTCCCGGGTAGAAGGAGGCCCGGATCCTTGGTCCTACGGGTCCAGGACCAATGGGAGTAGATGCTCTGCACATCACTCATAACACATACATCTCAGAGAAAATGTTGTTTGTACACACATGTTTGTACACTCTCATCATATTCTCTGAAGTTATACTTAGAGTATCATAGCCAATGTTGCATATTTGGGTTCAAATGGATTCCTTGAGAACATCAATTGTCCGTGGTCTATTCTTCTATACTCTATTTTTAGATACCCCCACAAGAAAAATTCCGGTGAGGTTACGTCAAGGGATCTGGGAGGCCACAGACCTTTTGAGTATTTTTCGATTATCAAAGAAACTGGTTAAATTTCCATGGTGTCACAGGATACATTGCACGTTGCTCTATTTTTCTGGAAAAACTTTCTCCAAATTCAATATCATCCAGCTGCTCCACATGTGTCTTGAAGATACGCATATATACTTCAGTGTCTACAGTCGTATCAGAGAATTGGGACCAACGATCCATAGATGCTGGTGGAGGACACTTCCAACATTTCCCTGAGATATAAACAGTGTAATGTAATCTCCTAATTGTGTGTTATATTCAACCGGAGTTGCACGTGTGTCCTATTATTGGAGTTATGGCCAATTGAAATGGTTCAGGTTTATTTGGATCGCACTATACATATTTGCAAAGGAAATTCCCGTGTAGGAATATTGGCCGCGCCATGGCTCAGTGATTAGACCACTTGGCTCTTACCAAGGCGGACCGGGTTCGATCCCAGGTGATCGCAAAGTGAGATTTGTTGTGGACAACACGACGCTGGGGCGGGTTTTCTCCGAGACCTCCGGTTTCCCTCGCCATCTCATTCCACCGGTGCTCCATCTTCATCTCATGTATCATCAGTGTCACCGCCTGCGGTGCCGTATGCAGTAAAAGCGGACGTTAAACACTACACAAACATGTAGGAATAATGCAAGAAAATTAACTGTATGGTTTTTTGTGTGCTCTTCTGCTAGACTTTCAATAAATTAAGTGATACAAGCATTGATGTTTAATACCAAAATTGGCGTCTAAATTCATCATCTTGAAAGGATGTCACACCAACAGGAAGCAGAAACAAAAGCAACTTCATTTCAAACGTGTGCATAGAAAATCTTTCACATATTGTGATTTTTATTTAGTGTCCATAAGCTTATATTTTCAATACAATTCAAACTATACTTTGCATTTTCTGAGAGAACAGTATAAAGCCTTCCTCATTCTGAAATGCTTTTTGCATCTGGTAAACAATAAGACGTAGACAAAATTTGTCTGCACGGAGAACTTAGATTTTCATAAGTATTTAACTAGTTAACTATTTCTGAAATGTTGTTTGTTTATTAATTTGAGTCTTCAAATACTTATAATTTTTTCAAATGCAAGGGCATTATTTATTGTTCCCCCTATACATTCAATCTGAAAATAATTTCTAAGTCATCACATAGAAGCAAATTCTGAAAGGGCGTAAAGCTTACTTTATTCGCTGGACCAGTTCTATATACCAGGAAATATTTACTAGATCAATTTCTGTGTCCGCCTCTGTAGCCTAAGTGGTAGCGCACCTATGTTACATACAAGAGGTCTCGAGTTCAATCTTGGTCAGGGTGAGTTATATGGATAAGGCTTCCTCCACTGTTTTCAATTACGCTGAGAAATGCATGTCTGGCATTTGTAGGCTCCGTGGACCCTGAGCTCATTTGAGTATCACTTAATTCATCGTTCGATATTACTTACCATTGAAGAAGACAAATGAAGAAATAAAATACTTTTAAAAGAATCATTTTGGATACACATGCGGTAAAGACAAAGAAGAATTATGATAGAGGAGTAAGTAGATAAGATCATCTGATGCAAAACATTTTATTTATCCATACATTGGACAAACAAGTGAGTTGCACCGAAGATACTCCTCTTCAAACGTACACGTGTAGAAACGTCGTTCAACGGCAAGTAGGTCTGTGCATTTCTCTCAGAAAATGGATGAGACGGGAGGGATTACACAAGTGGGATCGAACATCAAACGTGAAATTGAATTTTACTTCCAGATGTACACCGTTACAGTTCTTTTTGGCAGCATCAACATGTATACAAGTTCACTTCTCCAGCTGACTGTAGAGGAATCGGTTGCCATGTTTAGACGAGTTAAATATTCCCCTGTAGAGAGAAGAACGTCGTGTCACAAATGTAGGTGATTTGTATGTCCAAAGTGTTACGTGTAACGCCAAAGTAAAACAGTCTTGTATCTACAGGGAGCTGAGATAACGCTGGCACAATACTTACAGGTTTATAAGAAACAATGACTGCCTAATCTTTCACAAAGCTGTCACGATGGCGTGTATACCCACCGTGGAATAAGATCAGTCACCTCATTCCACCGTTTTTGTTGTTTGCCACGAAAGAAGTCAATAGGAAAGAAAGGGGGAAAAAAAGAAGAAAGAAAATGTAAGCTTCATGCCAGCCGGGTCATTTTTGGTCTCTGCTTTCTGTTTTCTGAATTTTGTTTCCGTCATCTACTTCGTTTCCTTCACCCAGGATCCCAATTGCATCGTCATCTTCTTCACTTGGATTTTATTGGATTCTTCGTTTCGCCTATTTAGATTTTGTTTCCATCTTTCATTTCTTTCATTCCGGAATTCGCTGTCGTGATTTAACATTTTGAACTTCACTCACTAATTGGAGGAGTATTCCTTCTTGTCCCGCTTCCTGACACTTTAAAAAAACTTAATCATTGGAGCGACTGCCCTAAGAGGACCAAGCCCTATCAACCCGACTGCCGACCTTACGACCACTTACGCATGGCAGAGGTGGGTGATCATCCAATCGCTACGGGGAGGCGATATGGTCCGCATCTCTGCATCCCCTATCCGGAATGTTGGTTTTCGTGACCAGGGTCCCCTTCCTCACGATGCTGAGTGGACAGCGGTTCTATACCTGGGTCCGTAAATCCGCACCCATGGGTGAGATTGAACTCGGGGCACTTTCTATGATCAGGGACCAAGGCATGCTGCCTTAGCCCGCTACGGCACGACGCAGGACCGCTTTCTGACTAGTAGGACTAAATGACAGCAAAATATCCTCCATTTTCCACTTTTTTGCACAGCTTGGGCTGCTCGAACTTCTCGACGCTTACTGCTCTCAGATCAGTGCTCCCATTTAGTCACACAGCTAATCCAGCCAACTAATTCACAACAATTCCGAAACTCCTGGAGAACTTAACTACAACTGAACTGTAGGCTAGCTTTAACCCTCGCCTTTTATAGCACACCTGTCAGGGAAAAACATTCGGGAAACTAAACTGTCTCAAATAGAGGGATAAAGCCACAGGAATACAGCTTCTAGAGTTGTGACCTGTTTCAGCCGCGATCGAGGCCTGCAATGCGTGTGACAACAGGCAAGAATCGTGTAGTACCAAGTTGCCTATATAAATGGCGCTGTGAGTGCAGAATCTGAGGGTTCAGTCAGGTGTGGCGAGCTCGATGACAACAATGTACCTGCAACGTATCAAACAGAACTGTTAAATTTACAATGTAACGATTTATTGAGGGACAAATATACACACAAGAAAGACTTGGCTGAATTTTACAAGAACGTCCCCGAATCAGATTTCCGAGGCTGTATTCACTTGTCGCAGGGACATTGTGTATTGTGACTTTGTGGGTTCGTGAAATGAAAAGTCCAATTGCACCACTCAAAAATGTTCTTTATTTCCACCGACTTACAGTTAAACTCTTGCCAGTTACACAGAATTACGTAATGCACACAATTACGATTCACCATTTCGTCCGTTACAATTTCACTTGCACTCGTAATTACGTACAATCTTCCGATGCGCTCACACAGTCTTCTCGTCGTACACTAGCACTGCATTTTTACGCCAAGAACTGACTGACTCACTCACTCCAGCCCGGCGTGTTGCTTATATAGGGTCAGCTGGCCAATCGAGAATGTTCTGGATTAGATGAAATATCCCGTAATTTCGAGAAATCAAGGGCAGCGGAAAGAGAGGGCACGGTAATGTTTTTTTTTCAGCCACCCCACGTTACCGCTATAAGACAAACGAGGGGGCGTGTCCGAGCGCCTCCGTCTCTTGCTGCTGCCGTCAGCTGGTTCTATAGGGTGTTCGAACGTTCGGGTGACAGTATGTTTGACTCGACATATATGTGCGAGCAATTTTTTTCTGTTATGAAATTAGCTAAGTCCAAACTCCGAAGTACCTTGTCGTATCACAATTTAACATGAAGTCATCGATTATAAATTTCCCAGACATTACGTCCTGACAATGGTAAACTCATTAAAGAAAAATGTCTAAGTAATTTTGCCCAGAATGGGTCTCTACTAATTTATACAGAAAATTATTTTATGTTTTATTTTATTTAATTTATAAAATGTTTGACCTTCAGATATAGTACGAGTTGAAGTTTTCTGTTATTCAGAGCACAGAGCTAACATGTAATTGTTTATAAACTGTCACCAATTGTGTAATTAAAGTAGTCAGCATTAATATTGCAACACCCAAGATGTAGGTTGTACATATTAATAACACCTGATGCGTTTCCTGTCTTTCCTGCGCTGTTGGAACCCCAACACGTCAAACTGTTTCCTTCCTCTTGGGCAGCAGAAATCAGCGCGGTGACGTCACACGCTAACCTGCCTTTCGTTCGTGGGCATATTTGGCGGTTATAGCTGACGGACCTGACGTCACACCGCCACTACCTGTCTCACCCTGTATAAAACATTGTCAAATTCGAATCATCCGGTTCCGCAGAAATCGAACGGTCTGGAAAAACAGCGCGATACAGAAAGAATCAGGCATTTACTACCGTACGTGAACAAATTCTTGACAATGGAAATGTTGGGTAAGAAAAATGGGAAACTGCTTTCCGTTTTTCTTATTCTTTTCCCTCCTGGTAATAAAAAGGGTACGAAATATCACAGCCATCTAACAGTGAAAAGCTTTTAAAGTATTTGACAGGCACTTAAGATATGTATTCTAGGTTCTTCTCTGTTATAAGTAAACAATTTACAGCCTTTTCTGATGAAACTGTTCAAGCTATGAGTGTTTTAATCACGTATTTTTAGAATACAAATAATTTAAAAACTATTAACCTTATAAATTATCTTTGCACTCTAATTGAATCAATTATATTTATTGCATTTATTTCATTTTATGGAGTTTTTACGTTACATACTTTGGTCAGAAATTGAGCATTACTAGAGAATTTTACTAACATAACAAACAACTAAAGGTGGAGCATTCCTGGAGTACCAGCTCAACTGACACAACAATGCCTTTGGTCTTCTTTTGTCTAAAAGCTTTTTGTGTGTCGACAAAGGGAGGAATGGAAAATGGATTAGATAATTTTCAAAGGTCCCGGGGCCCATAGAATTAATTACGTGATATTCTTTTTAGTAAATAACACAACACCCCAGGATAAAGCAAAAACTATACGAGTAAATCACTGTAATAGGAACACAAACATAAAACTTCTGAAAATGGTGTCAGACAGGCTACTCCACTAAACGAATGTTATTTCTTATGTCACAACCAAACTGGTAAATTTTCAAGTAGTGAAGCTGAGCAGACAGCTCTTTTGCAAGACCAAAAGTGTAATTTACATTCATAAATTGTGACGAAATGGGCGACAAAAAGGTGTGCTATTTTCGCTTTATTTCTCAGTGAAATCAATAGCCACATGCTAACCCAAAATCACTTCACTTTTTACAAATACACGGTCAATTTTAGTGTTTGTTTGTACCACTGTTGCACACACATACTTGTGCTGTTCGAAATTCTCGACGTTCACTGCTCGCAGACCAATATTCACTTGCTGAATGACAAATTTCAACAAAATTCCCGTTCCCTGTTTTGGCTAGCCTACTCATTCACAAATCCATTACTCACTGGATCACTCATAGGTAGCACAATCTTTGAGGGTCCTTTGCACCCCTTTAGCCCACTGGTCACGGAACAAATGGAACATTTCGAAGTCGAATCTTCCAGATTTTCAGAAATCGAAGAGTCTGGAACATACAGCACGGTACAAAAATGAAACACATGCACTTCGTGCTCGTGACAGAAAGCGACTGTGCTTGATGTTCCAATATTACTCCTCTCGCTGCAAATAAAAAATGAGTGGAATTGGGGGATATTGAAAAGATAGAGTTAGACTGAAAAATTCAATGTCATTGACGGGATTTGAACCAAGGATCTTCTTGCTCCGTCCATTCGCTCTATCCATTGAGCTATTATGGCCAACGTGCCGATATGACATTAAATTCTCCAACTGACTTGTGTTTTTCCGGTAAACCACTTAGGAGTTCTCATTGGGTGATACTGTTACCTCGTGGATTCGTAGAATCAAAAGCTTTCTTTGCAGGGATTTGAAATGTTCTTTATTGCAGTAAAAGTAACTTTGTTCAACCCTTGCAGCAGTAAAATGGTGTGACATGCACATCAGCAGTCTTCGAGGTTGGTAAACGTAAACAAGCGAATGAATTCACAGCGGTATAGTGCAAACGCACAATTAGAACACAGCTGCACACAAAATTCCGCTCAACTGACTAGCAACTGACTCCGCTGTAAGATCGAGACAGCGTGAAATATTCAATGCCATGCCCGGGATATGAAACACGGATCTCCTAGTTTCCGTCCAGTCGCTCTAACTCATTTAGCTACCATGGCTAACGTGCCGCCATAACATTAAATTCTCCAATTGACTCATATTTCAGAATTATTAGGGAAACTTTAAAGACTTTCGATGTGAGGAAAAAAAAGTGTCAAGCTGGATTAACTGAAGTATAAATAAATGAATAAATTGTGTTAGGAATAATTTACTGAAGAACAAGTGAAAGCATTTACGTGAATCTTACACATTAGAAATGTTTGAAGTGGTAATTCTCTGTTGCTTTTATTTCTCGTGGACATTAAAGAGATTAGAATTTTGTGAGTAGACTATTTCTGAAAAATTTTAATAAGGTATATTATTTGTGCAAAGGTTATTCAGAACTAAATGAACTTCTTAGGTCATTCACAGAAGGTTGCAGACGTACATTTCATTTGTCACGAAAATATTTTAAATCCATGATATCTTAATCAATATCATTGAAATTATTTCTTAAATATATGTAAAATGTCAAAACAATTGCCATGTGAGGACGAATTGGGAACGGCATGTGCATCCTTAGAAGAACTCTTTTTGGAGTGAGGACTTTTTTAACTGCCTCCTATCAAATTCTTGTACTTTCCCAGCTAGTTTAGGTTCTAGCTAGGAGTAGATGTGTATCTGAAGGCACACTTTTCTTCTAGCAACAAGAAAAGAGATGTTTATACCGACCTCAGAATGTACCATATTTCGCCCGCTGTACAGTGTAACATGTGTATTCGAGTGGATTCGCCAGAGACAGTAATGGAGTGGAATGGAGAGA
The DNA here is from genome assembly GCA_030765055.1 of Mantis religiosa. Classification (NCBI taxonomy): domain Eukaryota; kingdom Metazoa; phylum Arthropoda; class Insecta; order Mantodea; family Mantidae; genus Mantis; species Mantis religiosa. Next base: position 135,711,301 of record CM060956.1, on the reverse strand, counting down.
TTCTGCGGCGAGCTCCAAGAAGATTTAAGGGTGGGGTCACCAAGTTAAGCTGATCGGGGGGGACTAGGGGCTGTAAGGGGAGGCAGAGTTATTACATAATGAAGGGCTTCTGTTTTTGTTGTTGCATGGAACCCCCGCCATTGGAGCACTTCTATCAATCCGTTGTTTTCCTAACACGCCTGTTTCAGTATACAGAAGGTGTTTTGTCTGACATCATTTTGAATTTAAATTCCACTGAGGAGGGGCTCGGTTATTCCAGCTCGGTTGGCACCGCGATTTACTCCGACTTTGCATAATGCGCTGCAAGGAACACGCTACTCTCCCTAACTTAGACCAAATAGTGTAAAATTATATGAGAATACTTCGTTTGTAGTATATGTTACCAAGTATTTGGTTTTTGTGAGAGAAACAACAGTAAAACCGTCCTTATCTGCGGGATCCAACAATAGAGAACAGAAATGCATCTCCTACCTAAGTAAATTCTGCTGTAAAAGTGCACCTTGGCATGAAATATTAAAGTATTCCAGAATTGCACTGTTTCGTCTTCTTCATCCTGACCTGCAAAACACGTACGAGGGTGGGTCAAAAATTAATGCCTCTTATTCTTTTCTCTTTAAATTACCAAGAAGATTAAATTCAATTTACATAGCTTGAAAACTACAACATTGACGATTAAGTTGTCACTATTCAATATAATCTCCGTCCTTTTCCACAGCTTTGCTCCACCTTTTAACTAGGGCATGTATTCCAGTGTGCTAAAACACACTGTCTTGCTTCCTAAGCCATTGACGCACGGACGTTTTCACAGCCTCCTCATCTTCAAAATGAATCCCACGATGAGCTTCCTGTAATGGCCCAAACTGATGGAAGTCTGATGGTACCAGATCAGTGCTGTATGGGGGGTAAGGTGAGACTTGCCATCCCAATTCCTCAATATCTGCAGTGGTGTGACGTATGGTGTGTGGTCTTGCATTGTCATGATATAGAACAACATCCGCCATTGTTTTTGTTGGGCGAACTTGGCGAAGACGTGCTTTCTGCTTTTTAAGAGTTCTGACGTATTGGACAGAATTTATTGTGCATCCCTGCTCCAAAAGACCAATCATAAGCAAACCCTCTGCATCCCAAAACACTGTTGCCATAACTTTTCCTGCAGAATGCTGAATTTTTAATTCTTTTTTCTTCGGTGACGCTGTGTGATGCCATTCCATTGACTGCCGGTTTGATTCAGGTTCAAAAAGTAAACCCACGTTTCGCATCCAGTGCAATTTTTTCCAGAAACTCCTATACCTTCAAACTGAAGCGTTGCAAGTGTTCGGAGGCTATTGTTTTCTTGTTTTTTTGTTGTGTGCGGTTTACATTCTTGATGCCCAACGTGAACAAACTTTTGAGTAACCCAGTTGTTGAATAATTGTCATCACACTGCCCTTACTGAGGGAGGCAATGCGACACAATTCACTGTTGCTACCACGAATGTCATCGACTCACTGAATGTTGCACGGAGTCACTGCAGTCACCGGTCTGCCACTTCGCTTTTCATCTGTCAATGGTGTTTGCCCTTAAGCTTCGTTACAGCGACCAACCCATCGTCTAACAATGCTGACATCCACCATTGCATCACCAGACACATTTTTTAGCCTTTCCTGAATGCGAATTGGCGTTTCACCTTCCGCAGTCAAAAATTCTATCACAAAACGCTGTCTAATACGAATGACGATGTCAGCCATTTTGCAAGAGGATGCAGTGCTGCCACCTGTTGACTTAGGAAGTTACTACTGAAGGGGGTTAGAGAAGAAGGTTTGAGGAATTGCGCCAAATTCAAAGTTTTCACATAGCTTACTTATTTAAGGAAAAATATAGGAGGCATTGCTTATTGCCCCACCCTCGTACTTTCAGTTCTCTGGGAGCGTAATTGATTAAACTTTCTCTACCAGTCAATTTCACAGATATAGCTGATTAAAACATCCTGAGTGGGACCACCGTATTAGAGATGATGTGAAAAGATATGGAGATAAAACGAAGGGACAAGAAATTCAGGTGGTAGAAGAAAAAGTGGCAAAACTGAAGTGGCAATTAGAAAAATGAGTTAGCTTTGTTAAGAATAGTCATTGAGGAATGGTTAAATAAAGTAATGCGTATGACACTTGTTTTTGTGAACCCTGTTACAGAAACTGTATATGTTTAATACTACGATAGTTGCCATGGAATTCGTCTACAAGTACATAATATATTTCTAATTTGCTTAGTTTAAGGTAAATGTTTTTCAAATCAGATTTATACATATAAAGTGGGACACTACACTAAAACAAGAAATGGAATGAAGTTGACTGTAGATTAGACGAAAGGTGAAAGTGGAGGGGGGAATCTAATTAACTTAGTCACAGGCGGCCGGGTTTGTTTGGCTAGGCTAGATAAACACAGAACTAGACAAAGTTGTACCTAGTTGAAAAGCCACGTCAGGGTTTTGGTGGACCTTCAGACGAGATATCCCTGAGATTGCTTGTAACAGCAGACGATCATACCTGCGTAGGCTTCGTTTTAAGAAAGGTTATCACCAGACTTATAATTTGGTGTTTACAAACAGTTTTCTTGTACAGCCTATTGAGCTTAACATAAAAATGTGCACGTATTATAGTGCCTACTGGCACCTATTTATACATAAATATCCATTTCTGTCCTTTTGGTTGATAAGTTCCTTTTTAAAATAACTCCAATAAATTTATTCACTACACTGTTATATACCAAGTGAGGCAGCTGCCCCTATTTATTCTGAACCATGCAACCCGCAGTTTATAGTATAATGTGAAAACATTGACCCTTTTAGCACAAAAGCCGTTATTGCAGCTCTGACCTATTCGGTAGCATACAGACCCAGCATTAATACACGCAACCTAGAATGAGGACCAAGAAGCTACGAAAAGCCTAAATAAATAACGTCTTTTCATGCATAAAAAATTGAACTAGCAAGGTGGTAAACGAATACTTTCCCAAAGAGCGACATAGAAGGGGTTACGGCTGATCGAGTGGGTTAGGTAACCACTCAGTTATGATGATGTAAAGACTGGGTTCAAAACGTCACATTGTTTTGTATTATTTTTTTAATTCCACCAAGTATTTATTGTCTGCATTTTAGTTACCAACTTATTTATTGCTGATATTGTTTCTCCTGTGAGACAAAGACAAGAATTTCAATCTGATAACAAGGGATCGGCAGGGGTAGATCACCATATAAGTTGTGTGAGCTATCCCTATCGGACAGTTAGAAGAGGTCCTTGACCTTTAAAGGGCAACTACGGGCTATCTTTATCTTTTATTAGGGATACAGTTTAACGTTGTGTCCCTTACAATCTTCACCATATCTGGTGTCGTAAACCATGTTACGTAGTTGGGTTTCATTTTCAGGTGCAAGTCGACAACATTAAATCTAATCTCTGTTTCATTGAACCTTGCCCCGCTGACATGTATCACTCCGCGTGCAACTACATTCCCCTTCGCCCTAATTGGCTAATCCTTTCGCGCCATAGGCCATAGGCGGTGCATTCCCGTCACATTTAAACCTGCAACAATCGTCATGATTGCCAGGAAGATAGATAAAATCATACAAATAAGAATATGAAGGCATGCAAAATAATGAAGTTTATAACGAAACTGAGCAAGTTGAAACTGAATGAATGAGCAATGAAACAAACCAGTTTATAATGAACGGCCTTCGTCCTTTTCCACTGGGATTTTTTAAACCAGCACACACACACCTTGCAAACATGCTTGGCTTTCAGTCTTAAAAGTTGTGTTACGCCATACTTGTCGTGTGTCCTTCATTCACCCAAGTCTTGTCACGGTAGTGTATTTTGCCACTTGTCTAATTGTCCTTAACGACTTCACCACACAGCAATATCGCCCCTGGAGTTGTAAGTTTTCCTGTTGTCTCAGTTTTCTGTCGCACTGTTCCTAGACATCTAACACTCACACCTGTAAGTTCAGAGCATTATTCGACTTCTCTCACTAACAAAGACGGATTCTTTTTTGTGAGTGCATTAACAACATGCACCACAATTCCTTTTTCGCCGCTTTGTAAAGGTTTACCCTTGCGATGCTTCAGAGGAAAACTGGTAGTAGTCTCTGCCATTATACATATAGGTATAATAAGACACGCGCAATAAACGACCAATACATTAATTTAGCTCTCGCACTCGGCACAACACACCGTCGAATGGCGATATATGACTAATCCAGTTCAAAACAAGGTCAGTGATAAAAGTCATATAAACAAATATGTCATCACTACCGCTAAATCACGTGCTATCGTGCCATGTGCTTGAGGGCAAAGGAACTTCCTCTTTACTTTGTTCAAGAATTAACGTGCATTTTAGATAAATCAACTCTATTGCGTAATATATTTAATTCAAACAGTTACGAAAATATAAATTTGACAATTACCTTCCAACATATAAAGATAATATCACCATGTTAAATATCGAACTAATTTTTACCGCACAACAGTCTATACTGCAATAGCAGCCAATGAGAGGTGATAAGGTCACGTGACCGTTAAGAGATACGGGGCAAGCTTATGTGAAACAAGGATTAGTATATATGTTAGCATATGACCATACCTGCGTAGTTTCATAGGTAGTTTCATTTCAGGTAGCTTATCACTACATTTCCGATATTTACATTTTTATCAACTGTTTTCCTTTACAGACTAGTGAGTCAAACACAAGCATTTACAGAGGTGGTCAAATTATTAGACTAAAGCTCTGAAAACCTTCTTCATTTACTTAGCATTAATACACGACATCTCAGCTATATGACGCAGAAACTTGAGTCAATTCTTTGTAGATATTCCTTTGTTGGAAATTAACATTTTTATTTGGTTAGGCATGCCCTCAACCTATGTTTTGCAGTTATTTGTAATATCCGCATCATGCTGCCAGATATAAGTCTCGATATGTTGTATTTTAGTTTTTAATATGGGTTTGCTTGATATTCTTCTTCACAATGGACCGTAAATTCACGATCGGGTTTATACCAGGACTATTTCCTGGCCATGTAAGCACTGAAAGTTTTAAATCCTGTAAGTATTGTGTTATTTTCTTGGCTTTGTGTCACAGTGCACCATCGTGCATAAAGATACTGAATCACTTCCGAACCATTCCATTATCTAAGGCAGAAGTCGAGTTTGTAGAACTCCTAGATACTCCATAGTACCCTCAACAATGTACAGTCTTCCAGTACCAGACATGCACAGACATAGCGCTCCAGACTGAATCTGCTTATTAAATTAAATTATCTGCGAGAACGAGTAGCACAGTGTGTCACATTAATTACTTTTTTCCAGTCATCAGAAGACCAATGCTTAAGTCCCATTGCCCAGTCGAGTCTCTTTCTTGCCAAAATTGCTGTGAGCTTTGCTTTACATCTGGGTCTTCAAGTCTTCAAAGTGTCATTCAACAGGGTTCTCCTGATAGTTGTTGTTGATACTCCTAAGCCTCTAGCTACTAAAGTATTCCTCAAGTCTCTACTAGTGGCTTTTTGCTTTCTGCGTGCTTTAGCCATAACTTTTCTTACATCTCTAGGGCTTTTCTTTTAAATATTTTTAGTAGATCGGTCAGCAATATTATATGCTTTGCAGATCTGAGAGAACAAATATAACATAATTATAGAGGTAGGACATTGTAGAGGTAGGACAATGTGCCTCCTCTGAACGAAAACAAATGTGTTACTGCACTAATATAAATGTGGCACTGAACTAATAAAATGTTATACATACTTCCATAGTGAGAATTTACATAGTAGAACAGAATAATAGTAAAGATAAATTGAAACAATAGATTACTCAGAAGTGGAAGTGTCATCACTGTAAAGCAGGTCCTGTGGTAGTCGTTTGTCGCGTTCGCCGGCGACTTCGGACGCCGATGTTATACGTTACAGCTCCTGGGACGTGGCGTAGATTGTAGAAGAAGCGTCGAGCAGTCTTTCGGATGAAATGGTGGAGAGGAAGAAGTCCCAGCTCGTGATGCAGCTGCTGGTTGCGGACAAACCAAGGAGCATTGGTGGCGATTCGCAAGAATCAAATCTGGATGACCTGTAAACGCCTCAGGTGACAAGTACTGGCAGCCCCCCAGACCTGGCAGACATATGTAATAAGAGGCCGAACCAGAGATTTGTATAGGAGCAGTGAAGATTCTGAAGCAAGTGGAGTATGTTTGTGAAATAATGGAGACAGTTGTGAAAGACGAGCGGATGCCAGGGAAATGGTGCGGTTCAATATGAGGCTTCCACGTAAGCCGAGTGTACAGTAACACTCCAAGGTACTTGACTGGTGTACGTGAAGGGAGCCACGGCACATGATCAGTCAGAGGCGTATAGGCGGAGGGGATTATAGCGGCGTAAAGTACACATCTTGGCTTCAGTTTTCTGGGTATTAAGGGAGATGCACAAATTTTGACACCATTGAACGAGGCGATCAAGAGAGAGCTGAAAGGTTCGTACAACAGAATGTAGATCGGAATGAGAGTCAAATAAAACAGTGTCGTCAGCATGCAGGACAATTGAGGTTGGAGCCATGTCTGGAATATGAGAGGTGTAAATACTAAACAGCGTTGGTGCCAGTATTGAGCCTTGTGGAACGCCTGCTGTAATACGACGCTCAGTTGAAAGAGTGCCTCCAATGCGCACAGCAAAAGTGCGATCAGTGAGAAAACTGGTAATAATGTGGACTAAGTAGTCCGGGAGACCAATGCGATAGAGTTTAAGTAACCTCTAGGGCTCAAATCGTTTTTCCTACCACAGTTCCCGCTTCGCCGTGCCTGATATATCTTATGTTTTCGAACATGTATATAATTTTGTTTACATAATTTTGTGATATTTTGATTCTCTGTTCTAGTTTATTTTGTGTATATCAAACTTCTGTTATTAGTACCCTCGTAATACCAATTTTTCTAGGCGATGAGTCACTTTTCCTCCCGATAACTTCAAATTTCCTTTAACATTAAATCTCACAGGTTCTCCAGCCTTTCACTGCATGCATAGAACTTTAAAAGCATTAGTATGGTACAGAAGAAGTCTACTGAAAACATTAAGTCAAGAGTTCTAAAGATAAACCTTTGATATTGTCACAACCTAGGGTGGTGACTGGGGAACATAACTCAGATGATGACGGGAACAGGAGTAAACACAACCCTTAACTCACCATCCTAACTACTTATTTAGGGCTGGCCCATAGTCAAAACATTACAAAGCCCTTCAACGTCTTGGAGAGGCGTTGGGCTGCAAGTGAATTATCTAACAGTACTCCAAAGTAAGCCTACCCCATACGGGGCTTACTTTAGGAGTTGTGTGTCGAGATGGTCTCAAGAAGGTGCTTCCGGCCGGGCTGACGGGCAGCGTGACAACCTCTTCTGATGATCGCAAAGACACTCCCCTTGGTCCAGAGTTCCAGAGGTAGTCCTAGTCGGGGGGGGGGGCTAATTTTCTTTTTCCCCGTCCGGGTGTCTTCTGCCGCAGCACCTATCCGCTTTGCGGCTTAACCTGCGAAGTGATTCAAGATGGTTTCTTTTTTGTTCTGCTGGCGGTAGGTTTTGGTTTGTGAGAAACTTCTGGTTGCCCTTCAGTGTTCTCAGAAGGCAACAGCTAGGCGGGTTTGTCACGTTCACCCGTTGGGGGAGGATCTGTTTAGAGCTTTTGCCCCGTTTTGAGTACGGGTGGCCTAACGCTTGAGCCATCAGGCGTTATGTAAAGTTGGGGATGTTTGGTTTTTTGGGGTTTTCCTTGGGTTAACCAAGGGGCCCCAAGACATCTCTTGGGAGTTTGTAAGATGGCAAGCGTCTTTGTTCCCTCTGGTCATATCTGCCCAGTGAGTTCACCAAAGTGTTGCCATTGGTTTAAATTTTGTCGTACATTGAACGTGCCCTCTATCGAATGACGTCGACAATGTACGGGATGTTTGAATGTTCATGAAGGATATGGGCGGAAAATCTCCAGTCAGTATCGTAGATGATCCGTAGCGCCCTGTTCTGCAGCGTCTGGAGTCTGACGAAAGTGGTATTTGCCACTGTTCCCCAGATCTCACAGCCGTACAGGACCATGGGCAGGATGATCACCCGATACAGCTGGAGTTTGAGACGGAGGGGCATGGTAGAACGGAATATTGTGTGTAGGTTCCTGAGCGAGAGGTGCCCAAGCTGGACCTTGCCTTTGACGTGCGGAACGTAAGTTAATTTGCGGTCCAGCGTCACTCCGAGATACTTCGCCGTTTGAACCCATGGGATTCCATGACGCCGTAAAAGGAAGTTCTGCCGCCACCGATTGGCTCTGGTTTTCGCCAGGAGAATCGCAGAGCTCTTCTCCGGGTTAATTGCCATTCGCCGTTTTGCGCTCCATTCGCCAATGGCCCGGAGCTGCGCTTGGATCTGCCGAAAGCTATACCTTGGGTTTTTGTTGACTGCGAAGATCATAAGATCGTCCGCATACTGACACGTGTGGGTATTGTGGTGCGTGGGTATGTACTCCCTTTGGTGAGGATCCAAGGACCATTATATAGGCCGTTGGATACTTACCCACATGGCGTCGCTAACACCAAATATGGCGAGCCAACCCCCAGAGCTTAGGCTACATTAGCCAATCAGAAGTGAGTATTCAAATTGTTCTAGAATATCCGGACTGACGCACGAGGCTCCGGGTGCAGCTCAGCATCGTGCAGGTCACGACGTAGACAACAGAAAACGTGCTGTCATCGGGAATCCTGGGGGTTTATCACAGGAAGTGGTAACCCTCAGTATTCCCGTTACATGTTGAGCCTCTCCCATGCCTCCATCAAGACAGGGAATTTAACTAATCTAAAATGTATAAGAGAGTCAAATCCCAAAGAAATAATGATCCAAAATAAAGTTCTGAATTTTGATATGTTGCCCAGCCTTCCTCAAACATGCACGTGACAATATTTCCAATAAATTTTCATGGGTACATATTAAATACACACAATAAATGTTCTCTTACGGCAGCTGACAGTGAACTCAGTAGGTAGTGTAGTGTTTAACGCCCGCCTTTACTACATATGGCACCGCAGGCGGTAACACTAATAATACATGAGATGAAGATGGAGCACCGGTGGAATGAGATGGTGGGGGAAACAAGAGCTCCCGGAGAAAACCCCCAGCGCCGTGTTGTCCACCACAAATCTCACTTTGTGGTCGCCTGGGATCGAACCCGGGCCGCGTTGGTGAGCAACTCAGCAGTTTTACCTACAAATTCTTACAAAACGTTCCATAAATCATAAAATATCCCTGAATGATTCTCATCTATCATTCCATCATTGTTACATCTAATGTTGTCAATAATTCACAGTTAGGCTGAACTATGTTAACTTTTATTACTGAAATTCAATATGGTCTAATAATTTGGCCACTTCTGTACACTTAAAAAGGTAATTTTAGTGCCTATTGGCAGCTTTTTCAACAAAAATAATAATTTCTGCCTCTTTTCCCATAAATGCCTTCTTTAAAAGGATTTCCAATCAATTTATTCACTACACTGTTATATATAATAAGTGACACGACCCAACATGAAATTCACCTCCGCGAACATAATACACCTTTGTAGTCCATTTTTATACGTATATTCACGAAATTGCAACACTTTAATTTGTGCAAAATGTGCCAAGATGGATAGATGACCAATTACTCTCATCTTTTGTGCCAATCTGGTTGAATTCTTGTAGATGTATGCCCTGGCGCTCTGGAGGAATGTTTCTTAACTCTGGCCATAGTATCGCCAGAGAGAATAATTTTTATGCTGTTATGGTAGAAAATAATAACTTTTCTTCTCTTTAAAAATCCTGCAAGTTACTCCTAAAAACCATTAATACGATGGCTGTTCAATAAAGAATGATCACAAATTTTATGACAACGTACCTTTACTCATCCTCATAATTTTGATGGTCTTCAAAATAGTCTCCTCTGAATGCGATGCACTTATCCCAGCATGTCTGCCAGTCATCAAAGACATTCTGTAAACAATTTTTGAGAGATTCTTCAAAATCACCTCCGCAGCCTTCACCTCTTCTTCTTATGATGGATAATGCCTCCCGTGAAGGCGTTTCAAGTTATGAAACAGAAAAAAGTCATACGTGGTTAAATCCGGACTATAGGGAGGTTTCGGGATGCACTTCACGTTGATTTTTGCAAGACACTTAGCAACAACATTGGCAACATGCGGCCGCGCATTATTGTGGTGCAGCATTCAGCCTGCTGCACTGAAATATGGTCTTTTGCGCCTGATATGGACTTGAAATTCTTTCAGGACATCACTAGAGTATTCTCCAGTTACTGATGTGTGTACAGGTACCATTCCATGAATATCAAAGAATGAGATGACCATAACTTTCCCAGCAGAAACAATCACGTTTGCTTTTTGGGGGGTTGGTGATGAAGGAGATTTCCACGCTGAGCTTTCCTGTTTGCTCTCAGATTCAAAATGATATAGCCAAGTTTCAGCAGTTGCGATTACGTTTGAAAGAAACTCCGGATCTTCCTCTAACATGCACTTTAATTGCATGCAGACCTGCATGCCAATGTGCTTTTGTTCGGGAATCAACAATCTTGGAACCCATCGCGCACAAATACGTCCATGTGTAATGTTTCTGTCACCAACGTGTGGGTGGCACCCAATGAAATGTTCAATACTTCAGAAGGTGATTTTAAGGAAATCCGTCGGTCCTCTCTCACAATGGCAACAGCAGTGTTGATGTTTTCTTCCGTAGGAGTAGTAACTGGAGCACGAGTTCAGCTTCCTTTGAAATTGATTGTCTCCCCTCTTTAAACATTTTAACACAACTTCGAGCTGTGCTGTAGGGAAGAAAGACTCTGCATAGGTCTCCTGTAACATTGTATAGGCTTCAACTGAAGATTTGTTGTGACGAAAACACAATTTCAAAGCCGCATATTGTTTCTCGAGTGTTACCTCCATTGCAGCGGTAGGAGATACTGAACATATCTGAACTTGTCTTATTCTTACAGGTGGGAAGCAGGGGTACCAACAATGAAACTACTACGGTGCGTTTGTTTTACATTAAGCTAACAGAATTTAATAAGTTTGAATTTTAGTGCGAAAGATTATGACCGTAAAAAATTATGATCATTCTTTACTGAACAGCCCTCCTATATCCTTCACAATTTAAACTTTGTAGACTATGTCCTTTCATTAAATTAAGTATTTGTACTTTGATTTCTTCTTCCTCTCTTCAGTTCTTTGTCTGCTCCGAGTGCTTGATGGTGGTTAGTGTAGCTCTTAGCGCACGGAAGATTATCTGAGGCCTACAGCAGAGCTATATTTGTGATCTCTGTAAACCAGTAAGCTAAAGATTAGAGAAATGAGCAGAAATACTGACAATAAGTCATCGTGCTTTTTTATTTTACTATTCTATATGGGGTAGTGCAATGAACCAGTGACTATCTAAATATATTGGAACTGAAAAGGACAGTGGTCGATACTGCAAGACAGTTTCTACAAGTCTTATAATTCTAGATGCTTACTTTCAATGTAATAAAGTAGTATAAATAACAAATAAAAGTCATTACATAATACTATCTGGAGAACATGTCTTGAGACAAAAGAATAATAAAGTAAAATTGCAATTAACAATCACAGTTACAGAGCAAAATAAATAAAAAGAATTAACCCGGCCGATACTGCGTGACCGTCCCATATATTTAATCATTTTCTTTAAATGGATACCCAAAAATGCAAGAAATGAAATCTGTTAGTTCCTCTTTTGAGTTCCTTCTATTTAAATCATCAGAAAAGCCTTAAAAGCATTCAGGTGAGAGGAATTAAAATTTTTTCTTTGAAGTAATGCAGTGAAACAAAGTACAGATGTATATTTTTATCTAGAAAAGTGTAGAGCGATGCGCAGTGGCATCTGGACGAGTCCACCTCAGAACGGTTGCAACTGGAGGGGAGGGCAGGTCAGTTGCGTATCAGTTACGAGCAACTAAACACGTGCAGTGCTACTCGGTGACACCACAGCTTGTTTCAAAATGTGCTTGTCTTCTGGTTCCAAGAGAGCATTTATAAATGACGCCTCCTAGCAGCACATTAGAAAATAAAGTGCTACATTTAAAACCACGAGAGGTAATAACCAATATCCATAGATTTATAAAAAAAGGAACAATGGTCTGGACCAGCTATAAAAATCTGGGGAAGGGTATTTGAGGCAACAGTTGTGTCTGAAAGAGGTTTAGGTGAGTTATTAAGGAAAGAAAAGCCATTGGTGTTGGTGCCAGAACGTCCTTCTCTATGCCCAGTAAACAAAGATTAAGAACATGCATAAAATCCAATTTGGATGTTTTAAATTCGAAGTAGTTAGGCAAATTGTGAATAATTTTTAAAACACAGAAAAACAAAGAGCAGCTTTGAAGAAAGTGCTTATAAAGCTTCAAAATTCTACTAACTTCCAAGGCAGTGTCTGAACATTAAGAAGGGTTTTTTTGAAGCTAGGATTATTTGAAAAAAAAAACACTAAGCGTGACTGACAAATTTTAATCGAACATCGCACCATACGTGCAAAAAGCCTTAAGTATTTACCAAATATTCGGAGATATCGAAGTGAAATTTATATAGTTTATATGGATGAAACTTATATAAATACAGTACATACTGGATCATATTTCTGGAGTGAAACTCGTTACAGGAATTCTGCAGCGAAAATAAAAGGCCGACAGTTGTTTATCATGCCTGCTGGAGGAGAACAGGGTTTTGTTCCAAATGCCTATGTACTATTTAAGATCGAACTACCATAGTAAGAATTACAACTTAGTTTATAAGAGCTGCAAAACTGGCTTTGAGAATGACATTTGTTTATAGACACCTTATGCACTGCCCTCCCTTCTGTAATCTTACGCGTGTGACGCATTGTGGTGATAGGTGCACTATCCCTACCACAGAGGCTACTCATCCCTTTCAAGATAAAATATTACGTCTGTAATATGATAGATTGTAGCGTTGTAATCATATGAATTACACCGAATTTGCAGAAAACTTATGACAGGACAATAAATACAGATTTGAAATGTAATAAAATCAAACTGACTGACTGTAAAGTCGAAAAATCACACTGAGAGTGTTGGATGATAAGGATAATAATTTTTTGTAAGATACTTTTTTTCGTTTCCCAAGCCTTGTACCTGAGTAACCCTTCACCTGTCTACCAAGAGTGACGTCTACAAGATCCGCCACTGTCACTTTGCATAGCGTTAATAAAAGCAATCTCTTGACGGACACAAGTTTCAAAACGCGACTCTCCGTTTGATCAAAAACTGAATGCCTCACCTCGGCAAATATTTGCCCTTCTTTCGTCCCATTCAAACGTCATCACAATGGCGGCAAAAGGGATTTTGTGCGCTGAAAAGAACAAGAATCGATAAACCAATGATTCCAATATTACTGTAGACTTGGGAGGCATTGCTACGTTCTGGATTCACTTTCTTATGACGTGGAGTCAGGTAGTGTCGAATGATGTCGAAGTTGATGTATGTGACATCGCCATTAGTGCTTACTTCACGTGGCTTTACCTCGTACACGATTTCTGAACAAGTAACTCATAAGTTTTCCCTTATCCTGAAAGATGAATGTCTGGTTACTCTAAGCTCTACGTATCCTGTACTCATTTGAACATCATTTCATTCATCGTCCGATATGGCATAACGTTGCAGGTTTTCTCTTATCCTGAAAGATGAATGTCTGGTAACTCTAAGCTCTATGTACGCTGTGCTCATTTGAATATTACTTCATTCATCGTCCGATATGACTTAACGTTGGAGCTTTTCTCTTATCCTGAAAGATGAATGTCTGGTAACTCTTAAGCTCTATGTACGCTGTGCTCATTTGAATATTACTTCATTCATGGTCCGATATGACTTAACGTAGGAGGTTTTCCGTTATCCTGAATGATGAATGTCTGGTAGCTTTGAGCTCTATGTACCCTGTTCTCATTTTAAGATCATTTCATTCATCGTCCGATATGACAACGTTGGAAGACGTAAATTAAAAAAAGAGCGAAAAGTAAGTGAATTATCGAAGCTTTATCTCGAACTATTACACATTCTTCGATACCAATAGCATGGATAGTAAAACGATAGTAAAATACGGCAAGTGATAATATTGCAGATAATTTCCAAATACTTTGACAATGAGGTGTACTTGTAATAAACAAATGATGTTAAATTTATTAAATTCTTCGTAAGAAACAAGATTAATTTATTAAGCTAATTATCCTGTAAGTCGGGAGGAACTATTTATAAAAATATTCATCCTTATATTTTATACAAGTCAAGCACATCTGCCACTGCTCATCATAGTGTCCATTTCTTCCCACACACATAACATCTTTGTGTAGATTCTTAAATCACCTTATGTTAGAACTTCCTTCCAAATGGCACCATCCTACGTTTTGTTACAGGCTTATAATGATGGGAGCAGCTTTCATCGCTTGTCACAATATCGTCATCTTGTCCGCCATTTTTAAATACTTCACAATTAGTGTGCTAACCTCGGTAGATTGTGATTTTTCAGTTGTTTTGGTTACATCTTTGCAATCTAAATGCTAACAATGGATTGCCCACGATTCTAGTATGACCCTAGTAATTTCCTTCCGGAACCAGTTTTCTTTGTTTTACATTTAGTACTTTCATAACCCGCTATGTTCATGAAACCCAGCTACTGCTTGAATCATTCCCGTGTGTGAATTGTGTGTTTTAAAAGAGATGCATGGAATGTTTTTCCTTTATCTGTTATAATTTAATAGTCATACGGATTCATACAAAATATGTTACACACCATCTTCTTGAAATTTGCCAACATTGTTTCGACAACGGCGTTGTTCCGTTTTTATTTTATTATTTGGCTGATCAGCAGTATTGCTATACAAACCACTGATAAATTACATAAGTACTGCATACAAATTCACAACTGAGGAAATGCTGTCCCCTAACATATACAATAGGTAAAATGTATAACATAAACAAACAGTAAATAATTAAAAACACATTTAAATGAAAGATAATAAAAGACAATGCATATAATAGCATAACTAACACATACAATAACATTAAATAAGTTGGATAACAATTGAAAAGTGAGGTTGGATATGCGAGGCTAGATTATGATCAGTGGTGTTATGAGAAAAATAGAGGATATACTTTGAATTAGTGATAAAAGTCACTATCTTCTGAATCAGTGAGTAGGATGTCTTGAGGCAGTTTTCTTTTCAATCTGATCCTTTCGAAGTTTCGTCGTCCAATGTCATAGGTTACAGCGCCTGGTACTTCGGATAATCTAACGCAGAATGTCTTTGATATCAATTTGAAGTACAGGTATATGGGAAGAATACCAAGTTCCTGATGGAGTTTATCATTTCTAATGAACCATGGAGCCTTTGTAATACTGTGGAGAAATTTGTTTTGTATAACCTGGGTTTTGCTGGCTGCACCCCATATAGGAGCAGCGTAAGAAATTATGGAGCGTATAAGAGACCTGTAGATCAATATTGAGCACTCCAGACCAAGCTGTGATTTCTTCTGTAGCAATGGATACAGCTTTTTAATTCTAGAAATGGCTATTGTGGAACTGTAAGGTATATGAGAATTCCAGGTTAATTTAGTGTCAAGCATTACGGCTAAATATTTGAGTGGTGTTTCTGGAGGCTTCCATGTTAGTTGTTTTCCCTGCAGATCCAGTGGGTGTGGGTTTTGATAAGATCTTAAGGAGAATATTTTCTTTACGTTTTATTACTATTTAATACTACTCGCCACATTTTGAACCACTTAGACAACATATTTAATGATACTTTTAGCCTGTTGTTTGCGGTAGTTAAGTCTGGATGCGAATGGCTGTGGATATGGGATTTGTATTTGGAAGGTTGTGCATGAATATATTGAATAATAGTGGTGCCAGAATTAATCCTTGTGGAACTCCTGCTGCTATTGTTCGAACATCGGATTTGTAACTGTATATTCGTACTAAAAGTTGGCGCTGTGAGATAAAACTTTCAATTCTGATCAGATAATCTGGGAGTCAAATTGTATGTAGTTTGACCAGTAAACCAGACAACGGCCTTGTAATTAGGATTTTTGTCTAAGAAGTTTTCAGTAACTGATCGGAAAGCGGCCCATGTTTCTTTTCCTCTCTAATTCATTGTCTTCTCAAAATCTTCATCCTTAATCAATTTCTTTATTTGAAGACAAAAAAAATCCAGCCATTAATTTATCTTGAGTAATGAAGTGAAATTTCTTGGAGAGATACTTAAAGCAGGGCCTATTCTGTGGTGCAGCTCTCATAAATTGCTTCATCAAGCACAATTTTATGTTTAGAGACGGAAGGTATATCTTTTGTCTCTCCACGATGTTCACAAAGCATGTTTCCTAAAGCACTGTATAATTTCCACAAAGCTAGCAGAAAATATTTGGACTTTTCATACACTATATACGTGTACTGAAAGAAATATTTTGTGTGAAATGTCAAGATTGTTACGAGCTCTGAAAGGTAGGGACTTTTCCTCCCCTAGGCAAGCTGACCGCAGCCATAAATTTGATGGGTCACAGCCGGCGTTCAGTTTCAAACATAGCTTGACAGGAAGGGGGCATCTTAGGTGGTCTAAAGTGAGATTTTCGTAACTGAGACTCCACATGTTTTCTACCGACCAACTAATTAAAAATAATGAGCTGAAGGGGGCAGCGAAGTGTCATATGGCCTAGCCGGGAACAAATAGATGTCTAAAGTCAGTCGCTAGCTGGGAGTCGCTAGCCGAGGGTCCACCGAGTTCGTCGTGCTAATGCACGCGGAAAGAAATCACGTTCATTAAATCAGTCGGTGGCTTCGAGTCGACCGAGATTGTCGTGCTAACGCACGCCGACAGAAATCGCATTGATTAAATCCGTCGCTAGCTGGGGGTCTGGCTCGATCGTCGTGCAGCAGCACGAAGTCAGATATCGCGTTCTTTAAGGAACGGACGAGTAAGCTAAAGAAATCGCGTTCGATTAAAGCTAGTTAATAGCGGGGTGCTAATCCGACGATTTGTGTTATATACACGGGAGCGCTACCACGCAAACGCGTAACCTACCATTCAGAGTTCGCCTAATTAACATGTATTTCGAGAGTAATTGAAATACAATCGATCGTCATAAGAGAATTAACCTGTGTTTCTTTCCAAGTACCCTAATTGATCCACCCAGAACGCCCTGTATCAAGAGATCCTTGCCACTGATCCTAAATATTAGGACAACTCCGAGAGCAGCCGAGGACATCGATATTCTTCAAATTTTGTTAGCGATGCTGACAACCCTAGGAGTCAAGCCCCTGCCAAATAATTGAGCTGAACTGCGCGGCAATACACACCCGACACCCCGACTTGCCACAACTGGCAATGCAAGCCTCTGATAACAACAGCAATGCCTAGGTTACAAATAACAATCAGCTTCTACAGGTGTAACAACCTATAGACTGACAAGTGAATTGAGAAATTTCGCTCCAAGAAACGATAAATTTCCCTTCAGCAGCACTCATCATCTAATGACTCAGCTATATACTTTTGAAGTGAAATAGTGAAATAAACTGTACGTGATAGAAGAAACAACTAAATACTTTTCTGAAATCAGCATAAAACAATGAGTCGGAATCAGTTATTGGTTTTCAGTCATCTGATATTATGCAGACTGGTGTTATCAACGTCATCGTCATCATAATCTTCATCACCATGACCATCGTGCCCCGCCTCGGTAGCAGATGCTAGGTATCTGCCCCACGTCCAAGAGTTCCTGAGTTCAAACCGCGGTAAA
The DNA here is from genome assembly GCA_030765055.1 of Mantis religiosa. NCBI lineage: Eukaryota > Metazoa > Arthropoda > Insecta > Mantodea > Mantidae > Mantis > Mantis religiosa. Next base: position 135,693,473 of record CM060956.1, on the reverse strand, counting down.
AAGAAAGGCCCTCTAGCCTGCGCAACCGTAGACTAGAGGGATCCTATCTCTTTTGACTCCGTATCTGATAACATGACCGAGTCCCATAGCCAATAATTATTTAAATACATTAATAATTTACAATAATTAACATTTAATACTAACAATGTAGGAGTATGTATTAATTATAACTTGCCTGCAGAGTAAATAACCACATTTTAAAGAAAGGGGATCTGCTGGGCAACATTGCAAGACACACTTGGAGACTTGGAAAAACAGATGCCTTTCATGTATCTTCTTTTAAAAATCAAACTGTAGACGAACAAGGGCAAAGATGTGAACATTTCAGTTGACTGTCTAAAACCCGCCTACCTTCTTGGTGACTTTGACCCAGAGGACGACATTCCAAAGGAACACCCAAGTTGTCAACATTACCAGTTCAGTGCTAGCGATTCGGCTGCCCCTGAAGAAGCTCCGAAGCAACAGACTGCAGCTTGCAGGACAATCAATGGACAATTAGTTCGCTTTCCTGCAAAGAATTTTGAACATTATACGTGTACAATGAGAGGGGAGTGATGTAGGGAACAATATCCAGTCTATTATAAGTGTTTATATTTACTCCAAGAGATGAGTTAGTGTTTTGTTATTGTTGATAAGAGGAACTTGTATGTGATTAAGAAAGTGTGTATTTTATTTTTGTGATGAAGCCCTTTACAAAAATGAATAAATTGGTATAAATTTAGGGGCTTGAGCTACCATTCTGTACAAAACCTACAAATCTATTCCAATTATTTTTAACGTTATATAAAGATATCCCCCCAGCTTTGATATACTCTTTTCTAGAACGTTCTTTAATGCCATCTTTCCATTCATTTTGAGTCATTTTTCATTTATATAGTGCGGTCCACATATACCTGAACGATTTCAACTAATAAAATGATACACGTGCAACTTTGGGACAATATATTACTCAATTGGGAGATTACATTACACTATTTACATCTCAGAGAAAATGTTGAAGTGCCCTCCACCAGCATCTATGGCTTGTTGATCCCATTTTCTTTGTTACGACTGTAGACACTGAAGTTTATATGGGTATCCTCGAGAAATCTGTGGAGCAGCCGGATGATATCAAAGGCTATTTACAGCAAGATGGAGCAACGTGCCATGTATCTAATAACACCATGGAACTTGTAACCAGTCTCTTTCATAATCTAAGAAGTCTGTGGCTCCCCAGATGCCCTGACCTAACCTCACGGGATTCTTTTGGCGGAGGTATCTACTTTTAGAAGAACAAAATGGATTTAGAAAAGGACGATCCTGTACAGATGCTAAATTTACATTTAAGCAGATAATAGAAAAAAGAAGAGAATTTAATCTGGAAACACATATAGCTTTTATTGATTATGAAAGAGCGTTTGATTGTGTAAATAGGAAAAAATTGTGGGAAATCATGTCTCGAAGAGGCTACCCATATCATCTCATTAAAGTTCTAAAATCTATATATAAGGATACAACAATCAGCACACATATTTGAAATGGAATGTATAGTAAATGGATACATACAAATCAAAGTGTCAGACAGGGTTGCAGTTTGTCTCCTATCTTATTCATAATTTATATAGATGATCTAATTAGAGAGTGGATGTTTAAGATTGATGGAGGCATTCATCTTCCACCAAATTTTACTCTTAAGACGATGCTATTTGCGGATGACCAAATAATTATAAGTAAAACTGAAGACGAGCCGCAAAGAGCAGCATATATTTTTCAGAAGTTGGGTAAGAATTATAATTTCAAAATTTCCACAAATAAAACAAAAACAATGGCGTTTTGAGGTAAAGACACTGTTAGAACCAAAATAGTAATTGATGATATTATCTTAGAGCAAGTTACGGGTTTTAAATATTTGGTAACAAATGTCAGTTATAAATATGAAAATGATTTTAAAAATACATTACCAATGTTTCAACAAATATGTGGCATAATAAATAGAAGCCTAAAAACTAAAACCAGAAAAGAAACACGGATGAAATTTTATAAAGTAATGGCTGTGCCTGCTTTTCTTTTTGGTTCTGAAACATGGACTTTAACAAAAGCAGACAAAAGCAAGATACAGGCTACCGAAATGAGATTTTTAAGAGCAGTAAAGGGATGTACTCTTTTAGATAATATCCCAAATGAAAAAAATAGGAGAAGATTTAGAAATAAGTTCTTTAAAAGAAAAAATAATAAATTATAGAAATGAATGGAGAGAGCATATTGAGAGAATACCGAGATATAGGATCCCAAGAAGAGTTATAAACTATAAAACTAGAGGAAAGAGACATCCGAGAAGACCATGAAAACGATGGTCAGACATGGTTTAAGCCGGAACAGGCAGCATTGCCTAGCCCTTGGAGTGAATAAGAAGAAGAATCTAAAAATAGAGTGTCCAAAGGTAGGCCATGGACAATTAATGTTCTCAAGGAATCCATTCGAAACGAAGTAAGTAACATTGGCGAGGATACTCTCCGTAAAACTTCAGTGCATTTGGTGAGACGAGTGCAAACATGTATAGATGCTGATGGAGTACACTTGAAACATTTCCTCTGAGATCTAATTAGTGTAATGTAATCTCCCTACTGTGTATTATATTCTACCAAAGTTGCACGTGTATCCTATTATTAGTTCAAAAGTTATGGCGTATTGAAGTGGTTAAGGTTTATATGGATCACACTATATTTCGGTCAGGTTATTTATAAAATGATAATGTTATTAGTCAATAATTCTATCCTGGGTGTTTTGAGTCGTATTCTGCACCAAATACCTTCATGGGTTTTACCTGTTTTCATTCTATGTTTTTCAATTCACTGAATTCAGATTTTCCATTGTTTGGTCAGAACCAACAGGTAGACAGCGACTGGGTAAAGCGTTGTATGTGGGTAGGTGTGTTGATGTGGCGAAGTTAGCTCGTCGTTTGTTTTCTTTTTTCCTTAACGCACTCAGCACATATATCACATCGAGTGATGAGGTCCGTACTTTGCTTTTGTGTTGCTGAAATGATTTATCGTACGAGTACAAAATGACAATTTTCCAGAACACCGATGTATTAGAATATTTTTCTGCAATTACAAATATGCGTGCTGCCATAAATCTTCCAGGCAGACAACAACGGTACGCGGCAACACTGTAAAACCACGTTTAACAGAGTGCTATTCGGCTGTGTGCTTGAGCAAAACAAAAGCAAGGGAAACAGCGCATTTATGACAGATTTGTGTCTGTCATATTTTTACAGTCTGGTTTTCATTTTCTTGCTCCTCTTCTGTTACTATCACCATTGTTATTGTTGCTTTGTTGTCCTGTGTGCGTCTGGTGGTTAGATGCTGAGCTACTGACTCCAAGGTTACGCCTTCAAATTCGGCCTAATTTGCGTTGCAAAATGATACAACCATCCCGAATTTCAGCTGTAGCAAGCCACAACGCATCACACGCGTAAAATTACGAGGTGGGAGTGCGGTACAGATGCTGTTTGAAAGCAAATCTCACTCTCTAAGCCAATATTGCAGCTCTTATACACTAAGTTATAATTCCTACATTGGTAGTAATCTCCAAGCTTTTGTTGTATCTTAAATAGTACATAGGCGTTTGGAACAAAATCCTGTTCTCCTCCAGCAGGCATGATAACCAACTGTCGGCCTTTCAATATCGCTGCAGAGTTCCTGTAACGAATTTCACTCCAGGCATGTGCTGCATTGATGTGTCATTAATATAAAGTATATAAACTTCACTACGATATCTCTGAATATTTCGTCAATATCGTCGCGAATCCGATCGCATTAGCGCGGCTTGTGTATACAAAGAGCCTGGAGATAACGGAGTATGCCGGAAGAAATAATGATAGCGCGAGATAAAAGACCTACCAGCACCGATATGGTTACGCTTCTGGAAGGTGACAGAACATTCGATTCCTGTTTGGTCCAGAAATATCTCAAATTTACGAAATAGGTATTTAAGGACGTGACGGCGCCCAAAGAGTCAGTTGTGGAACAAGGTTGTTGTAACGAGAGCTAATGTAAGCAGCTGCCACGGTTTGTTATTGTCATCGACCTTGGAAGATTGTGTTATTATGTGATGTAATGTTGTTACGTGAGAATTGAACAGTATTTCTCTACGGAAATAAAGGCGATTTTTAATTTCTTCAACCCGGCCTTTTAATTCTACGAACCCACAAAGTTACAATACTTAAGCCTCTTTGCCCGTATGGTATGATGTTCGATTAAAATTTGTCCTCGACGCTTAGTTTTTCTTTCCATATAAATCCTAACTTCAAAACAACTCTTCCTACTTTTCAGAAACTGCCTTGACGCTTCATAAGCAGTTTCTTCAGAGTTGATCTCTTTTTTTTCTGTGTTTTAAAAATTATTCGCAGCCTAATTACTTCAGAATTAAAACATCCAAATTAGATTCTGCGCGTGTTTTTAATCTTTGTTTACTGGGCATAGAGAAGGATGTTCTTGCACTAACAGATTATTTCTATCCCTAATAACTCATCTAAACTGATTTCAGACACAACTATTGCCTCAGATGCTCTTTCCCAAATATTTGTAGCGGACCCAGACCATAGTTCCTTTTTTATAAATCTATAGACATTGGTTATTACTTCTCGTGTGTTTAAATATAGCAGTTTATTTCCCAATGTGCCTCTAGGAGGCGCCATTTATATTTCTCTCTTGGAACCAAGAGACACTCACATACTGAAACAAGCTGTAGTATTACCGAGTAGCTCTTCACTTGTTTAGTTGCTCGCAACTGATACCCAACTGACCTGTCCTCCCCTCTACTTGCAACGGTTCTGAAATTGACACGTGCAGATACCACTGCGTATCGCACTCCCTCGGTCAGGATATAAAAATACATATATACCTAATGAATTTGTATAGATATATCTAATGCAACACAGATGATATGCCTACAATTCACCCCTTTGCCTTACAGTAAACTGTCCACAAGAATTTGACTGTTGCAAAATGATACAACAATGCTCGTAGCCACCTCTCCCCGTTTCAGCCATTTATGATAGTAACCTTAGAGGGCTTAGGTATTTTGAGTGGACTGTTTACATAGCTGCGCACCAATATTCGACGTGAGTTGTGGTGCAGGAAGCATTTAGGAAAATGGGATATGAACCAGCGTTATCAGGTGTGGAGAAAGGGCAAATAATCGCTTATAACAAGGAAGGTTTTTCATCTAGAAAAATAGCAAGAGGAACTCAGATATCTCCTTCCAATGTTAACAATTATTTGTTCCTTTGAACGAATTATGTCACGATGAAGCCCTCTGGGAGACCATGGAAACTTAAACTCAGGCAGTAGAGAAGTGTGATAAAACAATTAGGTGCAGGTGGAACATCCCTGGGAAGACTGGCTCAAGATCTGATCATTCACGTGAACAAGTCTATGCTATCCTGAATGGTAGCCAAGAAGAACTTCGTGTGGCACAAGAAAAAGAAACGACAGCTTTTGTTTACTGGTATGTATAAGAAAATACGGATATCCTGAGCAAAGGAATATCTGAACTGGAAAACCCAATGGAATCAAGTAGTGTTCAGGCTTCATTTGCGGAAAGAAAAACAGATATTTTTCAAACAGCAGCAAGGAGGAGGTTCATTAATTGTTTGTTCTGGGATTGGTTATAGTGGAACATCAAACTTTGCTTTCCCAGCGGTTCAAATGAGAGCAACTGACTACAATACCTGCTAGATGTTCATATTTTCCCTTTTGGTAAGCAATTGCAGGTCCATGTTGGATTTTCCAGCAGGGCAATTTAGTATTAATCCTGCAAACTCCACCTGGAAATGATTTCTACAGAATGGTGTCCATGTAATGGACTGACCTGCAAATTCGCCAGATCTGAACTCCATGGAGAACCCATGGACCATATTAAGTCACTCAGTGTATGCCAATGGCACACATAATTCATATCTGCTTGGCAAAATATTGTGACTTTTTGGGTTCGTGAAATCAAAAGTCCAGGTTACATACACAAAGAATTGCACTCTATTTCCGTATAAATACGCTTCGTACACATACACAATACAACAAACAGAGCTGTTTACCCGCACGCGTTCAATTACCGACTGACTCTGCATCGCATCGCTTCGCAGGTACTGGCAGGCTGTGTTAGCCCAAAGATTGTTGCTGTATGCCCACCCAGGATAGGGTTTAACCATAGAAAGGATTTTCTTTTCGGGATGGTTTAGGATGACTGTTTTTGTTTGAGGATGGTGATTAATTTCCAGGTAGTTTAGTACTCTTCTAAAAAGGATAGAATGCTTTCCTTTAGCACCCTGGGGTTGAAGGATTTATTTTGATTTTGAATTGATTTTGTCAATTTTGAGACCAACAACTCTTGGTAGATTATCGGAACTCAGCTTTTGCTGCTGCTGGAATTGCTCCGTGGTTACCTCGGATGCCCGCAAGCCATGCGGGGGACCCGGAATAGTCGGCGACGACGTCTGGTTAGATCATAATCACCAAGAGAGCTAACCAGGGCACATCTGTGCAAAGGTAACTAACTGTTCATATAATTTTGTAGCCCGGCGTCTAATTTCATCCTCCACGTATGGAAGAACCGAGGCTTCATGGAGGAACCTTACTGGGAAGAATCGGCCTACTGAATAGATGGACCTAAGTTCCGTATTCTGAGCGCGTTTAAGATATGCCGGCCAGGAATCTGCGGCCATGCCCAAGATCTCGCAGTCATATAGGATCAAAGGGACTATGAGAGCTCGAAATAGATATAGCTTTATACGGACTGTCATCGATCGAGAACCCAGCATAGGATACAGGGAAGCAATAGCTCCCTGAACCCTCGCCGAGAGCTCACTGATGTGTCGACGGAAAATCAGACCCTTGTCTAGCTCAACTCCCAGGTATTTGATAGAGGGTACCCATTCTATCCTTTGACCTCTGAAATGGAAATCTGGGCAGTCTGCGGGGCTGAACTCTCTTTTGCGGGCGGGCAGCCTTTTTTATAGTTTTTCTAACACACCAGAAATTTCTCAAACAATCGAGACCCGGCTAGAACAAAGGCGAACTCTCGAGAAATCCGACTCCTCCCGCCCACCATTTCGGCGAGCTTTTATCTCCGCACTGCACCGCCGTCACTTTGATCTCGTTGCCCACGCCGACTCAACAATGGCCTGGCGACAATATGTAGGTGTCCACGATCCAGAAACTTATAGACAGCATGTGTGGTATGGTTTTGAAGGTTGTGTTTAAACAAGGCTCCTACACTGGCTGAGAAAAGCTGCCTTTATCATTTTGCAATTTCAGAAATGTGCTAAGCATTGATTTATATCTGAGTACTGGACACTGTGTAGTTTGTGGCGCACGTATGCATTACATAATCTTAAAATATATCTAATATATACCTGAATCCTGTGTGTAAGTTTTCAGTTAAATATTTACCAATCCTTTCTCTTAGCACAAAGGTGGTTGTATAATTTCGCAACGCACCTTATAAGCGTTGAATACCAGGAGATTTATTGACATATAAAGGAATTACTGCAGGACAAAATTCCAGCACATGAGATTTTGGAAAATGAGATTATGAAGCAATTTTTATTTGTTTTTTCTATTACGGCTAGCTCATGTGTGAATCAATCTAACACGAAAAGCCTTCTCTAAAATGCCTATGGGAGCATGAGCTGAATCTTTCCTGGCGGCGTATATGTTCTAGACGTTCTCGGGCTTCGAGCCAGGTAAGCAGATGTTGAGACATCGACGTTTCGAGAGGTTGGCATATTCACCAACGCGGGCCCGCTCGCTGATTGTTCCGCGTCATTTTCTTGGCGACCAGTATATATATATATATATATATATATATATATATATATATATATATATATATATATATATATATATATATATATATATATATATATATATATATGGGTCACCCCAGCCCTAAGTCATTCATTGATTCCCTGTACCCAATGCTGGGGTCCACCTCGATGCCAGTCCGCATGAAGTTGTACCTCTTCCGAGCGCTGGTAATCCCGGTGATGCTATATGCCTGCGAGATCTGGGGCATGGCAGCAGACAGCTGGATAGCATGGCTTCAACGCGCACAGAATAGAGGACTGCGGTCTATCTATTCTGTGGGACGTTATTTCCCTACCAGGTTGCTCCACGAAGCATCGGGTCTTCCATACGTGGAGGATAAAGTTAGGCGCCAGGCTTCAAAATTATACGCAAGTTTACCATCACACAGAAGCGTCCTTGTTAGATTATTGGGAGATTATGACCCCACTAGACGCCGATCTAGACTGCATCGGGTCCCCCGTATGGCATGCGGGCACCCTAGATAACCAAGGAGGTAACCCTATCAGCAGCTAAAGCTGAGCTCCTCATAATTCTTCCAAGCTGCTTGGCATCTACATTTCTCCCAGACTAAAATCTAAAAATTTAAAACAAAAAACAAACAAAGTACTGCATCCTCCCCTTCAACCCGAAGGTACTTTGGTAACCTCAAAATTAACTCCCAATCAAAAAACCTACATCACCTTCATCCTACATCATTCAATAAAAATCCTACCTGCGGTAAAACCCTTAATGGGTGGGCACGCAGCCAAAACGTTCTGGCTGTATGCAGCCAGCCAGCACGAGCGAGCTAAGTCATTCAACATCCTGATGATGGGAGAGATATACGCTCCCGAAACGTCGATGTCTCAACATCTGCTTACCTGGCTCGAAGCCCGAGAACGTCTAGAACGTCTATGGAAGCATCATTATTCTAAATAATACGAGTACATTGCATTATTTCCAAGTCATATCTTCATAGCTAAATCCGACCACCTATACGAGAATCCCATCCACGCGCGCGCGCACACACACACACACACACACACACACACACACACACACGCACACAGAGAGTGGATTTTTTGCATATAAATGCCAGAAGGATGGCATTCCATTTTAGAGAAACCTTACTGTATTTTTTACTTTTCATGCTACGTAACATTGCAGGAGGTGGAGGCTGTATTGCACTTCACCCAATACTAGATACCAAAATTTCGCCATAAATAGATATTTTGAGACACTGAATCAAAAAATGAGAGGGAGAGAGCAGGAACACAACAATTTTCTGAATAATCCATGAACAGCCTGATTCAAAAGCGACAACTTCATCAAATACCAAACGCGCTATTTATTCTTCAATTTTTAAGGATGTCTCACTAAGATCATAGAAGGCACAGCAATGAGTTTGTATAATCTCAGGACATTCTCCTCTCGATTGTTTATATCAATCATTCGTTGGAGTTTCACCCCCCACCCAAACACACACACTGATACAAAAATGTTTACGGGTGTCACACTATTCCACGTTGTGGACGCCAATTTGTAACTAAGATGATTGCCAAGGGTTCCACGTTGATGCTACTTTGAAGCTATTATAATGTGTGGCTCAGGGTAAAACAATGAGGTTTCTCACAGGGTATGCGTGGATGTGTGTGAGAAGGATATTTTAATGACACTGAAATGCCCGTTTCCAACATATTTACTTACTGCTTCTTTTTTTAGAACATCGAAATTGAAGTTGCCGACCAAGGGTTACCAATATCCCTGTTTAGAGTTACTGACGGCAGAATGTTTATTACTTGATAAATTTATTTGTTCCTCACGTATATATGAACCGACAAATATCCAAGACAGAACAAGTGGACTGCTCTAATCGCCCTCACGCCTAAGACCGCTCTAATCGGCTCCACGCCGAAGACTCCTTTTAATGGCTTCCTAGCCACGAACTGCTCTAATCGGCTTCACGCCGAAGACTAGTCCACAGCTGCGCGTGTGGGTGTATCACTTTCACTCTGAAAACTCCTTTTCAACAAAAGATCCCTTTGTAGCTGTTTTGTCGCCATTATGAATGATCCAAAGTATACCCTATTCATACAAGTCAAGTGAACCCCTTTAGAAATCTGCTAAGGATACTGTTTCTTACATTGCTTTTGTTATAACAACTTTCCCCCACAACTGCTATTCGCCTCAGCTGCTCTTGCACGTGTCGTAACAAAGAACCAAGATTCCTTTGACATCCATCATGATTCTTTACTTATGGCAAACCTTAATTTCGGTATCAACAGACACACACACTCACACACACACACACACACACACACACACACATACACACACACACGCGCGGAATTTTAGCACACAAACTAGGAGTTGTCACAACTGTAAAAAACTGAAGAGGTGAACACGCTCCAAGATTTCATTCTCAATTAGAATTTTGGCTCTCAGATATGCTTTATGGCGATACGCTAACATATTGGCTTCCTTAAAGGAAATACTTAAAAGCAATATTCCATCAAATTATGTTAATGCTTTTGTTATTATTACATTTTAAATCTACAAAACAATTAATTAAAGATCATTAATTTCAAATAACATAATTTGAAAGCTATTTTTTCTCAGCTAAGGATAATAAAAGAATATTGTGATAGATTTGTACCCTATAGCCGAGTAAAGACATCGAATTTAAGGAAACGTCCATTTTATTTGGCATAGAGTGTCAAAATTCAATGTTTAATAAGGCTGAAACTAAATGAGATATCAGAGTGTAAATTAAAACTAAGGTTTATCTGAGGTAAAATTTAAAAATATATTTTCAGCTTAAATGTTCAGCTAAACGTTTTAAAATAATAATTTTAGTGGTTCATCACATTAACGTTATTTTTGTTACGTTATAACTGCAAGAGAATAAACACGGGCCTTTATAAATTATTCCTTGGATATGCCAGAAGATATTCATCTTAATTTAAATTATGTATTTTGCTTAAATACTCGTTGAACGGTTTGTTCGGCGAATGTCGATAGAATTATTGAGGTAAGATAAAGGTAATGCTGTCATAAGGGAACTGGATGAAAGGTTAAGTGAGATAAAATTCATGGCAGAAATGTCGGAAATATAATTCTCCTTTGCAGTATTAGAATAGTGACTTAAGAAAACACTCCCACCCCCAACCGCAAAGAAAATCATGTGTCAGGAAGTTTAGAAACTGGGGTGGAACCCACACCTCATGAATCCGGGGTAGAGAGGCTTAGTCCTGAGCGATCTCGATGGCTTATATACTGAGTAGGAATTTCTGTAGCAGCCATCACCGTTGGTCAAAGAAGTGACTTAGTACTAGCCGCCACTGAATGGAAGCTGACTGTTAGATGTGCGGAAGTTAAACAGGAACTCCAAGGACCGTGCACTTGTTGCTAGTACCGTGATTTTCCAGCAGATTGCAGCAGAAGTCTGGGAAATGTTCTGGCGTGCTTCTACAAACTGGAAGCGCACTTACTTGGGTACAAGCCCTTCAGTTCACAAGTGAATACCTAGGAATCACATGATCCATTGCTCACGTCACTGACAATGCCATTGACGAACATTCATTTTGCTATAGTATATAAGGTCGAGTTCGTAAGCCTTCCCTCGCCGTGTTGTCAGTAAAATCAGATATTGACTCTTGATACTGGGAAACTTCAGAAGTGTGGGAGAGAACGCATGGAGTTGTGAGGGTTTGTGAACTGTGACTTTCTCCAGGTTTCTCTATTCCTCACTAACGTGATTATTAAACACCGGAGGGATGTGCGTTGGCATGCGGTACAAGTTAGCTGGAAGCAGAATATAAATGACGTCATATGTACAGCAAGGCCATCAAAAATTCAAAAGTAGAAAACAACGTGACGTAGTACTCCGCAAATTAATAGGACACCTCTTATGCCAGGTATAGAAAAGGTAAACCAAATTAGGGGTTTATAAGCTAAGGGTGAAAGCCTGAAAATTATTAAGATGGGAAACACGCCATAGGGTGGAATTCTTTACGTTTGCACCTCTGACATCGTGTGACACCGAAAGAAGTTTTTCACCATTTAAATACTGCTTCAGTGCTGGGCATCGAAACTATACATTTAATAACTTACGAGTGTACTTTGTAGCCCAGTGTAATGCAATCATCATCATCATTATCATCATCAACCCTTGATGGTTTATGAGAGTTCTCCTATGCCGGCCTCATTTTTCTTCCCGATCAACTCAGGGGTCTTCCTGATGTTTTATAACCCAAAGCGTTATATTTGTATGACTGTAATGGAATGTGAGAGTTATCCATTCTTTGTAAATGGCTTTTTCATTTTTCTCCAATGAGAATGTATATAATTTTTTCCTTATGTATTCGTTTCTAATAAGATCTTGTCTAGTGCATCCTTTTACTGCTCGGAGATACTTCATATCTGCCTCCTGTATTTGGCTCCAATCTTTCTTTTTAAGTGACCATGCCTCCGAGCAATATAGCAAAACTGCAACAGCCATTGTCATATAATATTTCTGGTTTGTAACTTTTCGGCTTTTTCTTTTCAAGTTATGAACTATTACTCCACAAATGTATGGATACTTGCTTAATTTAATGCTTATTTCTTAAAATAAGACCTGAAGCTTTCCTGGCGTCGAATACGCTCACTTTCTCCTCGGGCAGCCAACCAGGTGAAAAGATGATTAGATATCAACGTTTTGGGAGTGTACATCTCTCCCACCATCAGGATATTTATAAAATGTTATAACCACAAATGAAATACTGGATATAACACAACTATAAACAAAGACAAAACACTATCAAAATTCGCAATACTGAACAATAACTGTTTTCAGTAAATTAAATGCCAGGTCAGGAGATGGCGTGAATATAGAAAATTATGTCAAAGACGCGTAAATACTTAACTTGATTATCAAACTGTATTGATCTTTGCTTCTTAATTCGACGGATTTCCATTTTAAGGCCGGTTTCCAAGAGAAGCTGAACTGAAATCCAGCATCACGCGTGCTCCTTTCAGAGGAAATCGCCAAAGACTCCTTAATTCTCCGCTCCCAGTAACTGTTGCATTTTGCTAAGATGGTCGTCTCCCGAAAATTGGCTCTATGGTCGTTATCAAAATAATGCTCTGCCAGCCCATGCTTCTCAGGTTGCATTGAGCGAATGCTCCCTTCATGTTCGATTAATTTAGTAGCGATGGTCCTTCCGGTTTGTCCTATATACGGTGTCCCACATTCACAGGGAACTTAGAAGTCTAGTTTGTCTTTCACTGTTCTCAACAGATGTTTAGTCTTCGGAGGTGGCTTGTGGATGGTCCTGATGTTGTATTTGGCGAGAATTCTGCTTATTCTGCCAGATAAATTGGCGGTAAACGGGATGTAGGCTGTAGCGGTAGGCTTATCTGACCCTTTCCTAGCTTTGGTGATCGAGACTTCAACGTCATATTCGGAGTAGACGTTTTGACGGAAGGTGAGTCTCAGGTGCTGTAATTCTTGTATTAAGTGGCTGGGGTCAGAGATAGACAAAGCTCTGTTGCCCAGTATATTGAGAACTCCCAGTAGTTGAGAGTTATGATGGAAACTGAGAGTTCAGATAGAGATCTTATCGCAAGCCTACACACACCGATCGCTTAATATTTCAGCATGTGTGTGAGAACATATACAATGATTATCGCATAATCTGAACCTTAAAAGCTTGAACTGGAAAACAGTTCGCTTACGTAGCTATCATTCATATGTACACAAAACAAAATCATTCAGAATAGATGCATTCCACGAAGGAAGGTGTTTACTACAGTGAAACAAAATAGAGACATTTCAACGATGTGTGAATATAGTTTCTATTTTAATGATACCATATCTGTATACTGTCTGTAATGGACTTTAAACCAATATTTGTTTTATTAAAATACTTAACAAATGCGAAATATCTGAATGTGTATTTATGAAGCATTTTTACACCATAAATCACTTGTACTTCCAATGTTGTGCATTGTGCGCAGAAATTTTAGTCTTCAAGCCGAAATTTGCGACCATTATTTTTGAACCTAAGAGATTTCAGAACATTATGCATAGGAGATAAATAATTCCTATATTCTACTTTCCCACTCATTAAATTGTTCAGCCTTTTGGCAGTTGGATATTCACCCCTACCATATTAATCAATAAATCATGGACTGTTCTAAGTGAAACACACTTTTCAATAGTCTCTAAGTTGGTAGCATGTTTAAAGCTGCCCGATGTTTTCCTGGAGATCTAAATCTGGAAGCTTCTCATAACTTGGTAAACTGTTTGCGTTCATTTATAATCTTCGTCACAAAGATCTCTCACGTGTCAAACTTGTAACATTAATTCTCAAATCTGAGCGAAAGTTGAACAGATGTATTTTTTTATCTTGAAAAGAGCAGAGCGATGCGCAGTGGTATCTGGACGAGTCCACCTCAAAACGGTTCCAACTACAGGGGAGGGCAGGTCAGTTTCGTACCAGTTGCGAGTAACTAAACACGTGCAGAGCTACTCAGTAACACTACAGCTTGTTTCAAAATGTGCTTGTCTCCTGGTTCCAAGAGAGCATTTATAAATGACGCCTCCTAGCAGCACGTTAGGAAATAAAGTGCTACATTTAAAAACAAGAGAAGTAATAGCCAATATCCATAGATTATAAAAAAAGGAACAATGATCTGGGTCAGCTATAAAAATCTGGGGAAGGGTATCTGAGGAAACAGTTGTGACTGAAAACAGTTTAGGAGAGTTATTATGGAAAGGAAAGCCATTGGTGCTAGTGCAACAACGTCCTTCTCTGTGCCCAGTAAACAAAGATTAAGAACATGCACAAAATCTAATTTGGCTGTTTTAATTCAGAAGTAGTTAGGCGAACTATGATAATTTTTAAAGCACAGAAAAACAAAGACCAACTTTGAAGAAAGTGCTTATGAAACTAAAAATTCTACTGGCTTTCAAGGCAGTGTTTGAACATTAAGAACAGTTCTTTTGAAGCTAGGATTATTTGAAAAAAAAGAAAACACTAAGCGTGACAGACAAATTTTAATGGAATATCGCACCATACTTGCAAAAAGGCTGAAGTATTTACGAAATATTCGGAGATATCGAAGTGAAGTTTATATAGTTTATATGGATGAAACTTATATAGATACAGCGCATACTGGACCATATGCCTGGAGTGAAATACGTTACAGGGAGTCTGCAGCGATATTGAAAGTCCGACAGTTGTTTATCCTGCCTGCTGGAGGAGAACAGGGTTTTGTTCCAAATGTCGATGTACTATTTAAGATCCAACAAAAGCGTGGAGATTACTACCATAGTAAGAATTACAACTTAATTTATAAGAGCTGCAAAACTGGCTTCGAGAGCAAGATTTGTTTTAGACACATTATGCACTGCCCTCTCCTCTCGTAATCTTACGCGTGTGACGCATTGTGGCGATAGGTGCACTATCCCCACCACAGTTGCTCCTCATCCCTACCACGCAGGATTCCTGTCAAGTTAAAGTAATACATCTGTACCTTCGAAAATGTCTTTAATTGACATCTGTTTGAAAAAGGAATACAGTTTAAAAAGAATATTTGTAGCCTATTTATGTAAAATCTTATGAGATTTTCGCAGTTACTACTACTACTAGGTGCACCCGTACTAGGCTTGCTAAGTGGATTATTTACTAACTTTAAAAAGCACGTGTGTCCCCTTAAAAGATCATCACGTTACCGAATGTGAGGTACAAAATGCAACTGCAGCATAGTAATTCTTTTCTTTCTAGGCAGGCGTCTAATCTTTCCATGTCTCTGAAACCAGATGTGCTAAAAACACGACTTGGACAGCATTCCTCAGAAAAAACAGTTCTGTATCACGGGAAATACAAAATAATTTTATAATTAGTATCTTTAGAGCGTGAAAAGAAATTAGCTGTACGTTTCGGCAACGGGAGCCAGTATGCGGCTTAACTGTACAACGTCGCACGCACCGCATTGACTAGTAGCGACAGAACAGCACCGCCTAGCCCCGCCTTATGTTCATTCCTGTTTTGTAGCCACCTCAGCTGATAACATGCAATCATGACATTTTGAGGTAGCATAGAAATAGTGAAATATGATGTGGTCTGGTAAGCAGCACTGATTTCTTTCTGTGGTTTCTATGTTTCCTACTGACACAGTTACACGCCGCATTTTGCTGTGCATGGGGAGACAATGCAGTCTGCGAGAATGATGTTTCCTAGGGCGGTGGTTAAGGGTTGGTGATTAAAAGCAAATCTTGTATATTGCACTTACATAACTTTTATCCTCCCAAATTTGAGACAAACATTTCGACAAAATACTTTATTATCCACATGTTTCCTTATAAGTGCATTGGAAACACCAGAATACCTTAGGATTAAGGATTCTTAAATGTTTCAACAGCTGGTTGCTATGTGATGTTTCTGGCACTCCTTCCCCTTTGTATGGTCAAGAGATAAATACGAAAGACGTAACTATTTGAAAATGTAGAACATTGAGAAAGAATAACTCGCCCCAGTGGGCTACTATGGTAGGTAAGGGATTGGCGATCCCGTGGTCTCGAGTCAAATTAGGGAACGATTTCAATAACTGGGCTTAACTTAGTTAATATCCTACTGTCTCTCATTAGAGGTACAGGGATATTTAATTCAAACTGTAAAGATTAAATTAGATTGATTTGCTTTCCCTGGTTTCACTAGTAGACACAAAGGCCTGAGAGTATTGAACATACACGGAGGTATAGTTTAATACTTCTGCTTTTCTTAAATAGACGTGGACTCTGTGAAACCGTGATAGGGATGGCAGCACTGTACAGTGCATTGAATTCAAGTGACTGACGAGATGTAGGACTGTTTTTTATACTTAAAATGGCGACGTTTTCATTGCAAGAACCGCGAGTTATCATTCGTCTTTTCCATTTTCTTGGTGTGACACCTATTGAAATTCATCGCCAGTTGAGTGAGGCATGTGGTGATGGTACCATGGTTGTCTAATGTGCGTTCCTAGTTCTGCCAGTTCAATGAAAGCAAAGCATCGTGTGACAGCAAACCAAGATTATATATAAGCTCGAGGGTATATACCAGGGCAGATCCTCACAGAGTGAAGACTGCCCCCTCCCTCTGACGACCAGAGAGTTATCGAGCTGTCCAGAAAGGGCGCTGGTGCCTGCGTGGGGCTTTCCATAGGGCAAGACCTAGAGACTAACAAACCCCCACATCTGGTCCTGTGGACTCAAGACGGGATGGAAGTGGATGCGCCACATATGCACGCCAACCCCAAAGGGGAAGACCACCGCTCAGCCTCGGGAGGACCGCCTGTTGATCTAGCAGACCTTCTACTAGCTATGCTAGCTAGTACGCGGAAATATTATGGCTTCCCTAAACCCCGTCCGGAGACGTACCCGATCTCTCTCTCTCTCTCTCTCTCTCTCTCTCTCTCTCTCTCTCTCTCTCTCTCTCTCTCTCTCTCTCTCTCTCTCTCTCTCTCTCTCTCTCTCTCTCTCTCTCTCTCTCTCTCTCTCTCTCTCTCTCTCCCTCTCTCTCTCTGTAATTTACGTCCTCCAACATTTAGTCATATCGGACGATGAATGAAATGAGTGAAATAATGCTCAATGCGTCCGGGGTCCATGGAGCTTAGAGTTACCCGACATTCGTCTTTCAGAATAAGGGAACACCCCGGAAAAAGACCTTATCCAGGTAACTCAGCCTGACCGAAAATCAAACTAGGGACCTCTTGAACGTGAGGTAGACATGCTACCATTTACGTTACCGAGGCGGGCGTACGCGATCTTCCACGGGTATCGGGAACCATTGTCCCCTCGCGTCCAACCCAATCCGAGCAACTCCGAATCTGGAAGGGGCTCGAATTTTCGGCCCGAGGTTCCTCTAGTAACGTCAGAGGTACCACGAGTGCTCGGGGTCCACAGCACTCGCACCACATCAGCTGTAGGGGACGGCTCGCCTCCCCTACGGGGAGCAAACCAACACAACACGGCCTCGCAATTAGCCACCATCTCTTTTAAGAGTTGATTATCACTTAAAGCCTACTCAGGGCCGTAGTGGAGGGGGAACGTGGATGTGCGCCATCCCTCCACTATTTTTCGAAGGGGGACGCAGTCCCCTAACTAATAATATCATTTATAATATTTCTAATTCTTTACCTTTCTTAACTTAACAATCAAAATACTGCAAAAATGTAAAATATATACATTCAAAACATATTCAAATAATGTATGGAAAGATAGAGTCAGACTGAAAGATTCAATGTCATATCCGCGATTCAAACCACGGATCTTCTGGTTGCCGTCCAGCCGCTCTGAACTTGGAGCTACTATGGCCAAAGTGCCGACATGACATTAAATTCTCCAACTAACTCGTTTTTTTCCGGTAAACCACTAGGAGTTCTCATAAACACATGAGACAACTACCTTAATGGCGACATACCACGTGTAAGTACTTTAAGGCCCGGGCTTTACAGTTAAACACTATTATGTCAATTAATGGAAATTAATTGTTCTTTCACACTGGCCGTGTGTAGGCTAAAGTATGGAAAGATAGATACCGACTGAAAAATACAATGCCATAGCCGGGATTTGAACCACGGGTCTTCTTTCCCACGGTCAGGCTTAAAGAACAATAAATTTCCACATTCAAATAACGTTTATGACTATTAACGGACCTCCAGTACAAATATGACACACAGAGGATTGCATAAAAGAACGGATAAAAGGTCATAGGCTTACTGAAGACAAAGCAGGAAGGCGAATCAACAACTGAAGATTTCTGATCGGTTCTGCAGCATCTGGAAAATTTTTAGGTGTGCTGTTTGTTAGGAATACGGCCCTGAGCCTACTGTATTCCTATATTTACTTTGTATCTACAAGAAAGTTAGCAATAAAGTATTGATTACCCCGGGCAACACAAAATAATTTTTGAATGTCTCGAGCACTTCATTAGGCAATTCCTACTAATTTTGGGTTCAGAAAAACAAATATGACAATGAAAAATTTTATTAGCTCTAGTTTCTGTGATATACGCAAAGTGGAAGTATTATATGTTAACGGATTGAAAGGAAATTATACATTTTAATTACATACATGCTCACAACAATATAAGTGCAATTTATTTTTTAAACTGATAATTACATGCCAAGAGTTCTAAATTGCTGCAAAAATACTTCGCAGATAGTCGTGTCTGAAGAGAATCATGTGGTGGCCTACTGACTTCGTCGTCTTTTAGCTTGCCTCTTGTGATGGATTTCTGCAGAATCCCTATACAAAGACCAACAGTAATCCGCAAGCATTACTTCATTCCAACGACCCTGTTATCTTTGTTCCATAACAGAAATATCTTGATGGAATCTCTCCCCATGTTCATCACTAACAGCTCCACAACCAGGAGTGGTTGCGCCGTGGCTACGTTGTTAGACCGCTTGGCTTTCACCAAGGCGGCCCGGGTTCGATCCCAGGCGACCACAAAGTGAGACTTGTGGTGGACAACACGGCGCTGGGGCGGGTTTTCTCCGGGAGATCCTGTTTCCTCCGCCACCTCATTCCACCGGTGTTCCATCTTCATCTCATGCATCACCAGTGTCAACGCCTGCGGTGCCATATGTAGTAAAAGCGGACGTTAAACACTACACATTTCATTTTTCCACAACTAGGAGGGAAAAAGTCTAGGTGGGATAGGAGAAAATGGATCTTAAGGGACATGCTGCATGCAAGGTTATGGTAGATTTCCAGGAGCCCTGTCATCAAATGCTTGTCGTTGTCATCTATATTGTTGCCTAAAACTCCATGCACAACACCCTTGAAGGCTTCCCAAGCTTCCTTTTCTTTCCCCTCCAAAATTTTGTCAAATGCAGGATCCTTTACAAGTTTTCTTATTTGTGGTCCGACATAAATGCTTTCCTTAACTTTTGCATCACATAACTTCCAAAATTTCTCTCTGACTGTGTTTTGTTATTTGACAGGTGTGCCAACTTCTACAAAAATTCCCCCAAACTTAAAATACTCACTCTGAAAACTGAAATGTCTCTTTATCTTCAAACCAAGAGCCAATCTATCATTTGTATGGTGATTTTTTAATTAAGCAGTTGGAAATACATACATATTCACTATTTTAAGCCCGAAACATTTGCACTGTCGCCCAGTGTTATTAGAATATCGTGAATAAGACTAGAGAAACTTTTTGAGTGTGACATTATCATCTTCTGCGTGACCTCCCGCGTCAGGAAGCGTACACTAAGTTTGTGGCGCTTCCACCACGAATTTCCTAATTCTCTATCACTTTTATTGGGGTTCTAGCTCCAAGTTTCGGCGGTTGGATTGTTTCAGCACGGTGGCGTAAAAATATCCCTTGGTACTTCTTCCGACTTCTGGAGTTGCACTTCTTGGGAGTGTATCTCTTATCCCACGGCCCCCAGGTTGTGCTCCAGAACGGGCTAGCAGCTCCTGTTCTGCAGCTCACATCATCACCAGATGTGGTCATCCTTGAGATCTCCCTTCCTCTTAGGGTGTCACGCTGGAATCACAAAGAGCCCATTACGTGCGGTGCTCTGATTCAGTTACTAGAAGCCCCTTCCTCGAACGCCCCAAAGACATGTCATACCTCACTTACGACGTTGTTGTCCTCATAACGCACCCTAAAAATAGCGCGATCCAACTTCTAGTTTAATTAATTTTTCATCTAACTTTTAATTGCGACAGTTGAAGCATCTTTTTCAAGAGTTACAGGGTGGACTTTGAAAAAGAAGACGTTACAAAGTGTTAATTAGCAATAGAACGAAGGTGACACAGTGGAAGAGCTAATGTTTGCACAGAGGGACACATCTTCATTAAGTTCTCGACGCGATTACCTCAGAGGTTTTACCCCAGCTCTGCTTCTACAGAGAGAAAAATTCTTTCGGAGTGTCGCTTAGACTTAGCTTGTTAGAGCATAGGACATGAATAGCCTCACTTCTTACGAAGGGCAAGCTAAAGTTGGCGTCTCTACAGGGCTTCAGAACCGAACAGGATGGTTTAAGCGCTTTCGTCAGTGGTCCGCTTTGGGAGGTCCAGTTTCAATTCCCGTGGCCGAGCTACGTGACCCATGGCTTTTTGGAGGGTTTTCCCAGATGACTGGCGAATCCAGGGTAGGCTTATTACATCCCCTGAGTATACTGCCCCTTCATTTCATTTCCAATACCATTCCACATCATCTGGATGTCTCTTTCAGGGTATAAGTGACGGTGGCTATCTTGGCGTTGCATGGCAGGCTGACATACCCTTGGTAAAAGCTTCCTCCTGTGGTAGGACGGTCTCTGGTTTTCTAACCCAGTCTGATGGGGCCGTTTCAGGACCACCGTCGGTGCAGACGCCGGTTATACTGGCCTGCAGGGGAGTTTTCATCTGATAAAGTGTAGGGACCTTGGCCTCCTTAGTTTGGCCGCCCTCTATTTCTTCTCACCTCACTCTTCCTGGGCAAGTAGGTGTCCAACTTGGGGACATAGGTATACCAGGCCAAGTTTGGACTTCCGTAGCATAGTGCAGTCCGGTCCCTCTGGGTTTTAGTAAACATTGCAGTTGGTATCACTCAGCCAGCAAACAAGTGTTGTTCTCTACTGTCAGCTGTTTATGTTCTACATATCGCAACCACATACCTTTCACTGTAGCAGTGTGGGTTGCTAAGACTCTCGGCTCATATTTTCTAAATAATGAAACTGTCAGAAAAAGGTTATGCAGTATACTTTTTGAGTAAAAGCCCAAAAACTTAAGTCATATCGTACGATGAATGAAATGAGTCCAGGGTCCATAGAGCTTAGAGTTACCAGACATTTATTTTTCCGGTTAAAGGAAAACCTCCAAGTCAAGTCATATCAAACGATGAATGGAAAGTGTCCAGGGTCCATAGAGATTAGAGTTACCAGACATTCATCTTTCAGGATAAGAGAGAATCTCCAGCTTTAAGTCATATAGGACGATGAATGAAATGATATGTGTAGTGTTTAGTGCTTAACGCCCGATTTTACTACATACGGCACCGCAGCGGTGACACTGAAGGTACATGAGATGAATATGGAGCACCAGTGGAATGAGATGGCGGGGGAAAGTGGAGATCCCTGAGAAAACCCGACCCAGCGCCATGTTGTCCGCCACAAATCTCACTTTGTGGTCACCTGGGATCGAACCCGGGCGGCCTTGGTGAGAGCCAAGCGGTCTAACCAGTGAGCCACGGTGCGGCTAATGAAATGTTACTGAAATGAACTGAGGGTCAAAGGGCTTAAAATTATCAGACATTCATCTTACAAGATAAGGGATAACATCCAACGTTATGTCATACAGTACAATGAAAGAAATGATACTCAAATGAGCCAAGGGTCCAGAGAGCTTACAGTTACCAGATATTCATCTTTCAGGGTAAGGGAAGACCTCCAAAGTTATGTCATATCGGACGATGAATTAAATGATACTCAAATTAGCCAAGGATCCATAGAGCTTAGAGTTACCAGATATTCATCTTTCAGAATAAGGGAAGACCTCCAAAGTTAAGTCATATCGGACGAAGAATTAAATGATACTCAAATTAGCCAAGGATCCATTGAGCTTAGAGTTACCAGATATTCATCTTTCAGGATAAGGGAAGACCTCCAAAGTTAAGTTATATGGGACGATGAATTAAATGATACTCAAATTAGCCAAGGATCCATAGAGCTTAGAGTTACCAGATATTTATCTTTCAGGATAAGGGAAGACCTCCAAAGTTAAGTCATATGGGACGATGAATGAAATGACTCCAAGGTCCATACAGCTTAGAGTTACCATTCATCTTTCAGGATAAGGGAGCGCGCCCAACATTGTCATATCGGACGAAGAGTGAAGTGATACTAAATGAGCGCGGGATCTATAGAGCTTAGAGTTACCAGACATTTATATTTCAGGATATGGGAGAACCTCTAAACGTTGTTATATCGGACGATGATTGAAATGAGTTCGTAGTCCACTGAGCTTAGAGTTACCACACAGTTTTTTAGGGCAAAGGAAAGCCTCCAACGTTAAGTCATATCGAATAATGAATGTAATGGTAATGAAGTAAGCAAGGAGTCCATAGAGCTTATAGTTAACATACATTCATCTTAAGGGATAAGGGGAAACTACCAATGTTAACTCATAGCGGACGACGAATGAAATGATGTTCAAATAAGCCTTTAGTCCGTAGAGTTTAGTGTTACCAGACATTCATCTTTCAGGATAAGGGAAAACCTGCAAAGTAAAGTCACATCGGATGGTGAAAAAATTAGTCCGTGTTCCATAGAGCTTAGAGTTACGAGACATTCATTTTTTCAGGATAAGGGAAACTGTCCAACGTTAAGTCATATCGGACGCTGAATTAAATGAACCTGGGGTCCATTGAGCTTAGAGCTATCAGAGATATATCTTTTTTGGATAAAGGAAAACCTTCACCGTTGAGTCATATCGGATGATGAATGAAATGAATCTAGGGTACATTGAGCTTAGAGCTATCAGAGATTTATCTTTTTTGGATAAAGGAAAACCACCAACGTTAAGTCATATCGAATGATGAATGAAATGATAGTGAAGTGAGCCAAGAGTCCATAGAGCTTACAGTTAACATACATTCATCTTTCAGGATAAGGGGAAACCACCAACGTTAAGTCGTATGGGACGCTGAATGAAATGAGTCCGGGGTCCATAGAGCTTACAGTTACCATAGTGATCTTTCACGATAGGGGGAACCTCCAAAGTTAAGTCAAAACGTACAATGAATGAAATGATACACAAACAGCCAAGTTTTCATAGAGCTTTCAGTTAGCAGACATTCATCTTTCAGGATAAGCCAAACTAAGGGAAAATGCTTAGCTAGATAACTCACCCTGGTTGAGACTCGAACTCGGGAAAGCTTGGACGTGAAATAGGCACACCAGAAACGTAGATGCTTTTTATGAAAATAATTTTTGTGTATTAGGGGACCATAAAACGTGTATTTTCTTGGAAATCTGGGCATTATGAAGTGCAATATATTTTCTACCTTCTATGTACTTGGTAGATAGGGTAAAAAGTAGTTCCTCAAAACCTCTAAGATATTCTTGCTCGAGATAAATTGCCTAGAGAGAAGGGTAACATTAAATGCCAGCTGTGAACCCTGGACTGAAACTTCTTTCAACTCCAGCACAATGTACCTTCCGGCTGAAGAGCGCTCCATGTGAAACTTTCTACAACTACGTCTTTGTTTCGTTTATGAAAAGGAGTACTTCTTGACCAGATATTACTGCGCCCCACCTGAGAAGTGGTTACTGCTGGAATGAGTCACGTTGTGCGTGCTGACGGGGGTGGCTCGCCATTAGCCCCACCCCATCCCCACACCCTGCTGCGGGAATCTGTCATCAAAGTCTTGCTTTTATCCCCCGTACCCATAGATTGATATTCTTGACGCGGGAGACAAGACCAGGGGTGAACAAATACAGGCACGTTAGTTAAAATTGGGGTAGTTGTGATTCCAGCATTTCTTCCCCATCACATTACACTCTTGAGCTACTGATGCATTATTTATAAGAAAATAATTTTAAAAATTAGATTTCTGAAACATAACAGGAATTTATGCTAATAATCTTTATGATCAGGGCTTTTAACCCATTTCACTGTCTGCTACAGTTTTGATGTCTCCAGTATCCCTGTTTTCGACAGATCTACTGCCGCCTGCTACATTGTTGATGTTTTGGATGTTTTATTCTAGCGTCTGTATTATAAACAAATACAGTTAAGTTCGGTAATATATTTTACGAAAGTTAATAAATGATATATTTTGAAGAAAATTGCAGATTGTTTTTAAATGTTTCTGTATCTTATTGGATTTTATATTTATTAATTTTAGAGATTATAAATTATTAGTCTTTAGA
Organism: Mantis religiosa; assembly: GCA_030765055.1. Classification (NCBI taxonomy): domain Eukaryota; kingdom Metazoa; phylum Arthropoda; class Insecta; order Mantodea; family Mantidae; genus Mantis; species Mantis religiosa. The sequence goes on along the minus strand of CM060956.1, from coordinate 135,668,748 downwards.
TGTTTTTATGTCCTTGCAACAGTTGAGTGTTTTATTATATTTTACCTTTTTAGGTAAATTTTTGGTAGCTTTTAGGTTTTAGTGTTGACTTCGGGCCCAAATGACCTTGTTGTCGACGGGCCCTAAAATACCACACACTCACTCACTCACTCTTACCATTTAAACTTTATTTATAAGAACAATCTTTGCTAAATCCTGAGGTATGAATAAATTTTAGATGTAAATATATATTCGTAATAAAAACGACAGTAAAAATAATGCATTCAATCTATTACAGCTTGCGGGTGACATATTGTCGCAAGACATTGTTATTTGGCGAGAGAGAGATGGAAGCGTGGAGTGATAGAGACATAGCCCCCCAAACCACGCCCGCGGACCGATGAGAGCTGAGTACATGCCGAGAGAGAGTGAGAAAGAGACGGAGCTAGTCTGGACGTTCTCGCTCCACCACGAAATTCCGTGAATCTTCGTGAGCTTTCGAGAAACTTCGGCCACTTTCCAGAAACGATGCTTCTGTTATAAAAGCCACTGGACTGGACAGGACACTCAGACCCTTCCAGCTACCGATCCATCAGCATCTTCTCCACCCTCTCGAAATTTCTCGAGAGGTTGATTTTCATCCGACTGTCCCCCATTCTGGGAGACATTCAAGCCATACCCAACCATCAATTTGGATTTCGTCCTGGGCACTGGACATTCCAGCAGTTACTGCGTGTGGTGCAGATCGCCACCCTGGGCTTCCAGGAGTGCGCCTTCACGGCTGCGATTTCGTTGGATGTCGAGAAGGCCTTCTCTACGACATGGCATGCCGGGATACTGCATAAACTGATCCAACTGGAGCTCCCTACCCAAATTATCAACATATCACACAGCTTCTTGCCACACCGCACATTTAAAGTCACAGCTGCGGGGAAAACATCCGCACTTGGACCAATGAGAGGCGGAGTCTCCGAAGGCTCTGTACTATCCCCTACACTATCCCCTACACTTCCCCACAGAGCCACGAGTCGTAATGGCACAATACGCTGACGACGTGCTTCTGTTCTGCAAAGACAAACACATCCTCAGAGCCTTCAACCCCTTACAAAGACGTACCCGTCTTACACAACAGTGGTGCAGGCGTTGGCGTATGTCCGTAAATCCGGACAAAAGCCAAGCCATACCTTCTAATAAGCGCCACACCCCTGCAGACTGCCCCAACTTCAGCTTCCGAGGCCGAAGGATAGAATGGACTAACTCTGTCCGGTACCTAGGAGTTACTTTGGATAAAGATCTAACCTTTCGCCAGCACATCAGGGACCTAGCGGCAAGGGTACAGGGAGTAATTACTTCCCTGTATCCAGTGCTGGGTTCGACCTCGATGCCAGTTGGCATATAGTTATACCTCTTCCGAGCGCTGGTAATCCCGGTTATGCTTTACGCCTGCGAGATCTGGGGCATGGCAGCAGACAACTGGGTAGCATGACTTCAACGTGCACAGATTAGAGGACTACGGTCTCTCTATTCTGTGGGACGTTATTTTCCTATCAGGCTGCTTCACGAGGCCTCGAGTCTTCCATACGTGAAGGATAAAATTAGGCGCCGAACTTCAAAATTATACGCAAGTTTACCATCTCACAGAAGCGCCCTTGCTAGATCATTGAGAGACTATGAGCCCGCTAGACGCCGATCTAGACTTCACCGGGTCCCCCGTATGGCATGCGGGCACCCCAGATAACCCAGGAGCTAATCCTATCAGCAGCTAACGCTGAGCTCCTCATAATTCTGCTAAGCTTTTTGGCATCTAAATTTTCCCCAACTAAAAATTAAACTAAAATAAAAATTGGGTGCGAAGTACTGCATCCTCCCCCCCTTCAACCCGAAGGTACATTCTTATACCTCAAAATTTAATCCCAACCTCAAAACCTACACCAGCTTCATTGTATAAATTACAAATTCTAAACCTTACCTGCGATAAAACCCTTAACGAGTGAGCACGCAGCAAAAGCCTTTTGGCTGTATACAGCCAGGCAGCGCCTAGTGGAGTGGGCAGTCAATGTGCAGTAAGAGCTGCTAGAGAGTGGTTAATGGTTAGTTTTCGTGCAGCTTTTGTATGGTGTGTGTGTGTGTGTGTGTGTGTGTGTGTGTGTGTGTGTGTGTGTGTGTGTGTGTGTGTGTGTGTGTGCATTTAAACTGTATCGAGTTCGGAAATGAGAACTGAAATGTAGTGATTTGAAATTGAATTCTTTTATTTCTTTAAGTGTGGTGAAACCAAAGGAGACTGTGCGTGTATGCTACGTCATTCTGCTGCCAAGAGCTGTACAAACTATCCTACGGAAATAAAGAGCATTTGGAATTTCTCCAAACTTGACTTAATTTTACGAACCCAAGAAGTCACAGTTTTAATGCAGGACAGAAATCATGTGTACAGGTTAAACAATTGATCTAGGTTTACAGGCTTAAATATATCACTAGAAAAATTTAAGACCATGTCATTTATAGTAGAACAGATAAAGAGATCATTGGCAGTGTTAAGGACACCGGGAGGTTATTTTCACCCAGACAAGGCTAATTCTTACCAATATTAAAATTTGAATATATAGAAAACTAAACATTATCAGAAATTGAAATTCGGTATGATTAATGTATAAGGATGTGTGTATTTAACTACTGTATAATATTTAAATTACCTTCACAAAGGTACATGCAAAAGGGGCATAAATCACACCGTGTGTCCTGAAAGAAATATTGCACCCTATATTTCAGGTGCACTTCACTTGTAGGAATTTAAGGCTACATGTACCAAGTTTTATCCTAAATAACTTAAGATACAGTTTTATAATATTGGCTAAATGCTAATCAAATATAGTATATACTATGCACATGAAAAATTAATTAGTTTTGAGTAAAAGAAATGATAATATTTTCAAGGACTGAATATTTGTTTTCATCCATCTTATAAATCACATGAATATAAATGTTAGCCGAATGTGTTCAAGGAACATTGACAAATAACCACTACAAGTTTTGTGTCAATATCTTTTATAGTTTTTGAGAAAAATTCACCTAAATTATGAAGAATCAAGGTTTTGGGAAATCACCATCATTCTCAGGAAGTGGTCGCATCATTACGCTGCCATGTTTAAATTGACGAATTAAAGGACTTTAATACCAGCTGACAACCTATGTTATTAATACCATTTTAAAGCTGAAGAATTATATGATTTTTAAGATTAAAAATGGATTTTTGAAACCTATCGACCTCCCAGTGCCTTGAAATGAATTAATGTCAGTATAGGTTAGAGTACGTAATTACTTGGGCCGTAATATAACCTGAAAGCCAAATAATGAATACCTAAATAAATAATAAAGTGAAAAGTTCCAGTATGTTTGCGGAGCAATAGTAATTTGAAAAGCAAAACCGAAAGAATTCAAATAAATAGTCCTATAACCCAATGGCTGTTCCGGTTTTACTATAGAGATCGCAGACATGGAGTATTAAAGCGCAAAATATTGGGGTCAAACATAAGCGGCAGAAATTAAATATCTCCGAGCAGTAAAAGGATGCAAAAGGTAAAACCTTGTTAAAAATGAAAAAATAGTAAAAAGCTTCGCATTACATTATAACCACACGGATATAAACCTTGTAGTAAAGCTGACCCTGTAGCTCCTCCGGGTCCCCCAGATGGCTTGCGGGCATCCGAGGTAACCACGGAGCAATTCCAGCAGCCTCAAAAGCTTAGCTACCATAATCTACCAAGAGTTGTTGGTCTCAAAATTAACAAAAATCAATTAAAATCAATTGAAAATAAAAGTAAATCTTGCAACGCCAGTGTGCTAAAGGAAAGCATTCTATCCTTCTAGAGGAGTGTTAAACTACCTCGAAAGCAAACCACCATCCTCAAACAAAAACGGCCATCCTAAACCATCCCGAAAACAAAATCCTATCTGTGGTTAAAGCCTATCCTGGGTGGGCACACAGCAACAATCTTCGGGCTAACACAGCCTCCCAGTACCTGCAATGCGACCCTGTAGCTCGTTGGTAGAGCGCCAGCTGTGCGAGTGGTCCCGGGTTCGATTCTCGGCTGGGGTGCTCCAACTAAGATGATTCTATATATTTCGTGTCATCAGATCCCTCAGGACATAACGTTGGTAGTTACAGTGATTGGAGTCATTTTTCTTTGCAGTGAGTGCCAGAAGTGACTAAGGTTTATGAAGGAGAAAATTAAGGCTCGAGGTGTGACAAAGTTCCTGCATTTGAAGGGCAAAACTATCCGGGAAATCCACGATGAGATGACCGCTGTTTATGGAAATGATTGCCCATCGTCTGACACTATAGTCAAGTGGAAAAGGAAATTTCAAGCTGGTCACATGGCCCTGACAAATGAGCCAAGAGCTGGTAGACGTCAGCTGTCACAGTGTGGAAAGTGGAGTGTTTAATACTGGAAGACAGACGAGCATCCATCCAAATGGCCATGAATGAGACACATCTCAGTTATGGTAGTGGGTGAAAAATTATTCATGACGAACTGCACATATCTAAGGTGTGTGCACATTGGGTTCTACGTTTGCTAACCCCTTTCTAAAAGCAAATGTGGCGAGACCTTTCAATACAGATGTCGATGCTGTTGGAAAAGAAGGAACATGATCTTTTGATCGTGTGGTAACCATGGATGATTGCTGTATCTATCAGTATGATCCAGAGACAAAAGTCATGAGCGTGAAATGGAAACATGGACATTCCCTCCTCCCGAAAGGGCAAAGGTGGGAAAGTCAGATGGGAAAATCATGCTTTAGGTTTTCTGGGACTGTCGTGGAGTCATCCTTATAGATTATCTCACCAAGAGTCAAACCATAACTGGTGGAAGCTACTGCAATCTTCTGGATAAGCTACGAGCAGCTCTGATTAAGGAACGACGCGGTATGCTTTCCAAAGGTGTGCGTCCTTAGGCTGATGATGCATTATCTCATTTATCTCAAGTTGCAGTTGACAAAACAAGGAAATGTGGCTTGGAGGCCTTACAGCATCCACTTTATTTGCTTGATCTCGCACCAAGTGACTTTCTTGTTCCCGGAAATGAGGAATCCGTCGTGTGGTCACCGATTTAACACCACAAATGACGTCATTAATGAAGTGGAATAGTGATTTAAAGCGAATTATGCAGACTTCTACAGTATAGGTATTCGGAGGGTCAAGGAAAGCTGGGGAAAACCTGTAAATCTGGATGCTGACTACAGAAACAGGAACTAACAAGCACATATCAACACAAACTCTATATGACATTTGGAAAGATAGAGTCAGACTGAGAATTTCAATGCCATAGCCGGGATTTAAACCACGGATGCCGTCCAGCTGCTCTAACCCTTGAGCTACTATGGCCAACGTGCCGACACGACATTAAATTCTTAAATGGAGAATTTAATGTCATGTCGGCACGTTGGTCATAGTAGCTCAAGGGTTAGAGCGGCTGGACGGCAACCAGAAGATCCGTGCTTCAAATCGCGGCTGTGGCATTGCATTTTTCAGTCTGACTCTATCTTTCCATACTTTAGCCTACACACGGCCACTGTGAAAGAACAATTAATTTCCATTCCATCACATTTTTTAAAAGATGATAATTACAACTTCAGGACACCCCCTGTAATGTTCGTAAATGAGATGAAAGCTTCTCTTCTGTCCTTCATTTGTTATTGCTTGGTGTGCTGAAATAAGTGAGTCCTTCATAGGAGACAAGTGAGTGAGAGTTACAGGCAGTGATGTAATGTTTCATCTGCACAGCATGTGAAGTACTCATACATTTTTATTTTTTATTTTATTGTTATATATTAAATTACAGACAGGAAAATTGCACCTCCGCTGATAAAGATGTATTATCCTCTCTCTTTAAGCCACGTATGTAACTTAGAATATCCACATAACGCCGTTTCAGTTATTAGCACACGTGCTATAATGAACCAATACTATGCGCCATTTTAATACTATAATGAGCTGTTTATAGGGCAGTGCCAAGAATTTATAATAGAGCAGTTAGGTCTCAAGTTCGCGTCGGGATTTCCAAATCAGTGCCTTAATTACAATCAAAGTCTAGGAACAACCGTTTAATTTCGAGCAAATGTTTAATTTGAACTATCCACTTAGATTTACGTACACAGGTCAGCCATATATAACACATTACCCGTGTCCTGTATTATGTAACAGCTGGTAGGACAGTGAGATGTAAGCAGTGAAGTGATTATTGCTCTCTCAAAGGGGCAGACTATCCTGTAACTAGGCACAACTGGAAAACAAATAGTCAAACTTCTCATTTAAATGCATGGTTCAGGTTTAACTTGCTAATAACACTGGGCAACAATGAAAATGTTTTAGGCTTAAAAATAGTGGCTTTACATGTATTCCCATCTGCTAAATTTAAAAAATCACTATAAAAATGATATATTAGCTCTTGTTTTGAAGATAAAGTGACATTTCATTTGCTAGAGTGAAGATTTCAAATTTGGGAGTATTTTTGGGCAGTTGGCACACCTGTCAAATAACGTCAGAGAGAAATGTAGGAAATTAAGTGATGCAAAAGTTAAGTAAGGCATTTTTGTCGGACCACAAACAAGACAACTTGTAAAGGATCCTGCATTTGACCAAATTTTGTAGGGGAAAGAAAAGGAAGCTTGGGAAGCCTTCAAGAGTGCTGTTCATGGATTTTTAGGCAACAAAACAGATGACTACTTCAAGCATTTGGTGACAGTGCTCCTGCAAAAATACTGTAACCTTGGATGCAACATGTTCCTTAAGATCCAGTTCTCCACTCCCACCTAGACTTTTTCCCTCCTAGTTGTGGAGCTGTTAGTGATGAACATGGGGAGAGATTCCATAAGGCATTTCTGTTATGGAACAAAGATATTAGGGTCGCTGGAATGAAGTAATGCCCTCCGTGCCATGTGGTGCTGGCTGGCTGTATATATCCTGAAGGTTTTTGCTGCGTGTCCCCCCGTTAAGGGTTCTACCGCAGGTAAGGTATAGATTTCGTGGTGTTGCAGAGCGAGATATGCGTTTTTAGATTGATGTTGGTTATGAGGTTACAAACATGTACCTAGAGGTTAAAGGACAGGATGCAATGCCTTCTAACCTGATGTTTTTTTTTTATTATTTTCAATTTAGGGAATAATTTTTATGCCAAGCTTGGAAGGATTATGTGGAGCTCAGCTTTAACTGCTGTTCGGATTAGCTCCTGGGTTATCTCGGATGCTCGCAAACCATGCGGGGTAACTGGTGCTGTCTAGAACGGCGTCTAGTGGGGTCATAATCTCCCAAGGACCTGACAAGGGCGCTTCTGTGGTTGGATAAACTTGCGTATAATTTTGAAGTCCGGCGCCTAATTTCATCAAGTAATGCTTGCAGATTACTATTGGTCTTTGTATAGGGATTCTGCGGAAGTCAATCACAAGAGGCAAGCTAAAGGACGATGAAGTCAATAGATCATTACATGATTCTCTTCAGACACGACTATCTGCGAAGTATTTTTCCAGCAATTAGAATTCTTAGCATATAATTACCAGTTTAAAAAATCAAATGCACTTTCATTGTTGTTAGCATTTATGTAATTAAAATGTATCATTTTTTCTCAATCCATTAATATGTAATACTTCCACCTTGTGTATATCATAGAAACTAGAGCTAATGTTTTCATTGTCATATTTATTGTTCTTAACACAAAATTAGTAGGAATTATAACTAAGAGTTATTTCCGGGCTGTTATGCCGTGGTCTGCTGGAAGTTGGATTTTCCAAACGTTTCGTCCACTACTATGGTAGACATCTTCATTGGCGTGGTCGTGGTCGTAGTCTCCTCGGAGAAGTTCGAGTAACGTCTTATCCGAAGAAACTACGACCACGACCACGCCACTGAAGATGTCCACCATAGTAATGGACGAAACGTCTGGAAAATCCAACTTCCAGCAGACCACTGCATAACAGCCCGGAAATAACTCTTAGTTATATTGACTCCGGCCGTGAAAGCCTACGATCTCTTAGTAGGAATTGTGTCATGAGGTGCTCCAAACGTTCCTAAATTATTTTCTGTTGCCCAGTGTAATTGTTTAAGATCTTCCACTTATTTCGGCATAGCATTCTTAAAAGACAGACAATTTAAATAGTTTAAAAATAAAATAATGCTGATTATTGTTTTAAAGTTCCCAATTCTTCTTGGACTTCAATTTCTGAAAAAGTGAACTTTCCTAAACGAGTATTTCATTTTCTCTAAAACTTACTGTTACAAAGTGCTCAATTTTAATTGTGTATTTGAAGCCGAATCGTTTTATATCGATAGAGATAATTTTATGTTTGTCATATAGTTAACTTTTAAGAAAATCGTTATTTTGTAATACAATGTAGGAATTATATGAAAGAAATCTGACGTTTTGCCCTCATATTTCTCTACGCGTATAGGTACAAACTATTCTTAAAACTGCTACTTCTTCTATCTCCTTCATGTTAATCGAGATAACACATTATTGTACTCGTAGGTACAAGGGAATATGGGAGTGCGGTAGGTTTCAGGGGATAGAGAATTAAAGTTGTTCGCAATGTGTATATTCTGAAATTCCATTCACTAAGTACGGCCATAAGGTAAAGAAAATGAATTTCCAATTGAGAAAAGTATAAGTAAAAAAAAAATTCAGACATATTAAAAAGAATTGTTCCGAAAACATTTTCTACGTAAGAATAGAGTGAGTTGATCATAGATTCGTTAGTGTTTTAATACGATTTAGTTTGGAGATAACTTTTTTCTAGTATAAACAATGTGATAGAAGGATCAATGGGCCTAGAAGTAGGAAACGCGCCTCGGTAGAGTAGATGGTAGCATATCTGTCTCACGTTCAAGAGGTCCCGAGCTCGAATCTCGGTAAGGGTGAGTCACCTGAATAAGGTTTTTCCGGGGTTTTTCCTTATCCTTCAAGACGAATGTCAGGTAACTCTAAGCTCCATGGTCCCTGGACTCATTTGAGCATCATTTCACCTAATTCATTCACCGCCCGTTATGACTTGACGTTGGAGGACGGAAATTACACACAAAAAATGGGAGTAGCAATATATATTGTTGACATTAACATCGATTCTGTAAACTTGATGTTGCAGGAAAAGGCACAAAAACAGAAGAACAAACAGCAAAGGGTTGCAACGCTAACATCAATAGAACCATAAATAGAGGACTCTGTGCCAACAGAAGCTGGAAATGGTGAAGAACCTTAGAAGACTAAAAGAAAAGTAAATTTTGGAACAAAAACCAGTGTCGATTGAAGTGTTCTAACAGAGTGCATTCATTTGTTTAGAAATCAGAGACGAGGCTTGGGTTCAGTGTGTATTATGCAAGGGTTGGTCAAATATTGAATGTACAGGGCAATAGAACATTGATTTTTATAGATGTGATCACTGTGTTTAACAAAGGTTTAATTAGTTCTAAGATATTTTTATTTTGTTGTGATTATCTGTACACAACGTTTTGAAAGATATATTATCATGTTACCATGTTCTGTTTTTATCTCAAAAATACAATAATTATGATAAGAATAATTATTTTGTGATTTATTATGCAGTTTCTCTTCCTTTATTTAGAAATGTGTATTTATTTACGTCTGTCCGGTACTGGGAAACACTTTTGGAGAAGCGAAGCTATCACTAATATTTACTTTACTTGTTTAAAAGTGAATTTGACTGGCGTTCATGAATGTCCATTACTAATGCTACTTCTGTATACTATATTAACACGTTGCTTGTTCTTCATTGCATTATCTTTGACTTTTGAGTAAAACTTAGATGTGCGATACTGGGAGCATCTCCCCTACACGCAAGGGAAGAGTTAATATTTTCAATGCTCTAAAACTGTTTTTGTAAGATTATCTACGATTGCTGTTAGAAATAATTGTAATAACCTTCTTTGTGTTTACTTTCTATTGAGTTGTCCCAAAATAATATTGCATATGCCATAATAGTACACTAATTTAAGTGTGTCTATAGAACTTACATTTACAAGTGATTTTATATGTGTTTTCCAATCTTGTTTCTGGCTTATGGTACGTCCTGAGAGTTTTACTAACTTTAGGTGAATTGAGTAATTATTTTGAGATGTTTCCATAGTGATGCTAGTCTATTAGGCAAGTACACGAAAGTCAAAACCTTCATTTAGGTTACGCCGGGTATTTCAGATAGTAATGCATGTTTCATTGTCCCTACGCTCCAGTAGGGATTGCGGTATCACTGTTTGATGACGCAAGATCCAGAATGTCACAGATGTCGCCCTAGCAATGACACCCCTGCATCTCCTACCTTATTATTGATGTAGAGGCAGGAGCAAGAAGAGAAAATTCAGTTGAGGGAGGGAGCAAAACGTGCTAAAATTTGTAGTGTGTTTGAACCGGCAAGATAACGTGGGGACAGAGTGCTGTCGTGGCTTTAATGACCCCCTTAGGCTTCTGATCGTGTGTTTGTTCTGGAAAATTCTTCCGTGATCTATTGGCTATAACACGTTTCGATGTGGTGAGTCACTGCTAGAAGGCACAGCTTGACTTAGTAAGCAACTGGCATGATGGATGGTGGCGAACAATTCTCCAGAGGCGTTGATTGTCATTTTGTCGGGGGATGAAGCATGTAGTAGCAGAACTATAAACAAAGTTGCAATACACTAGAGTAATGCAGTTTCTTAGTAGTGGAGTTTCCAACTCCTAAGTGGCCATTAATTCTCATTCTGAACCATTCAGACTGTAAACAAACTTCGGGGTGCAATTGAAAGTAATAGTAAAAAATAATAATAACAATGTTAACTATACAGCATTAAAATAGCCTCATACTTTGAGATATACCTTGGATACCATTCAAACTTGCTCTGAAGCATTGCAAGTCATTGTAGGCTGTTGTATTTAAATTTGTTTTACTGCATGACAGAGCGTTGAAGCTTATTGACGTTCTTCGACGTGTGCTGGATTCACCTGTTCTCTTGTTTACTAGAAGAGTTAAATATTCTAACTTATGGTACAGACGTGTGCAAATTATTAGACACATTCATCTTTTTTCTATTTTTCTTCAGTTTAACTTCAAAATAATAGTTATTTACCACCCTAAACTATTTCAATTTGTGGTAATTCTTTTCTTTTGCTATAATATGAAGCATATTCAAATAAATTTCTCTCTTAAAAATAGCTGGGGGTTTCTTATTTTACTTATAGTAATATGGTGGTAGCTCTGAATTAAGAGCAGCCATATTCTTCATGTCTGTTTATCCTGTTTATTGATTTCATTTAGTGAATGTAGTAAGTAAAGGTTGTTAATATTTGCCTTTATTGTATTTTATGGCTAATATATCCTCAGTATTTATTATTAATTGACCTCAAGCCAGGTAACATCGTGTATCTTATCCTTAGCATTCACATTGATTCAAAATTGAGGTTATGGGTAAAACTGCTGACTTATCCCCAAGGAAAGTAGCTGTAACTGAGAGTCTTTTGAAGGAAACTCTTTATTCACAACGTGAAATATCTAAGAAACTGTGTATTTCACAAATATCTGTTAGTCGCATTAATTAAGCTTTAACATTCGATGAGACGTTGACCTCACAAAGGGATGGAAAATGCGGGAGGAAAAGAAACCTATCACCAAGGATGCAAAGTAGACTTGTGCAGGTGGCAGGACAAAATAGAAGATCAACTACCATTGACCTCAGAAATCAAATAAATCAGTACGATACAGAAATATCAGCTTCAGTAGTTCGCAGAAGATTATGTGAAGTAGGTTTACCAGCACGCAGGCCTCATAAAAAGGCTAAACTGACACCTGCAATGGCAGAAAAAACGTTTACAATAGGCCATAGAGATGTAGAAACATCCAGTGGAATTTTGGAGAAAGGTAAATGGTATGAAAATTGTATATGGCGTAAAATTAAAATATGTACATGTAAATATTATAGAAATGAAATAAACAGCCTAAACTTAGTTTCTCTCATTGCTGGTTTTGTTATAATATCTTTGAGAAATTTCAAAACTGTTTAATATTAATAGAGTTTTTTATTGTTTCAGGTAATTTTCTCACATGAATCCATGTTTGAAGTATGTGAAGAGAGCAGCCAATATGTGAGAAGCACAGATAAAGAAGCATTTTACTCTCAGTGTCGATCAAAGAGTAAAGCACCCAACATCAAAAATGGTCTGGAGCTGTATGTCTGTCCATGGACCTGGAAGATTATACATAGTTGTTGGATCTATGGAGCAGAAACAGTATAAAAGTGTATTAGAAAAAAGACTATTTGCACAAAATAAAGAATGGTTTCCAAATGGTGATTTTGTGTTCATTCATGACAGTGCTCCCTGCCATAGAGCAAAATCTGTAACCCAGTTCCTCAAAGAGAACAATGTAAAGGTACTACCATGGTCGGGGAATAGCCCTGATTTAAATTCAATAGAGAATCTGTGAGGTATTGTTAAACAGGGACTGAAAAACTGAAAATAATTACAAAAGTTCAGCTTATTGAGGGCCTGATAAACATTTGGCACAGAGATGAAGAGATAAAGAAAGATGTTCCACCCTAGTAGAGAGCATGCCTAAACGCATCAAAATGGTAATAAAGGCTAAAGGAATTCATACGAAATACTAAGAGTTGAAAAAATATTTTGTAATATTATTCCTGTTAAATAAATAGTAAAACTTCACCACTGAGTCTAATAATTTGCACACGTCTGTACTTAAGTTACAAAATACGAAGAAAGCATTTGCGAGGTGTACATTTGATATGAAAGGTTAGCGAATTAATTGTTATTCATAAATGTAAATCACCCTTGCAGCCGCTTGACAGAAAGGGATTTTGTTCCCGTTATACAGGACGTTAATAAACAATACCAAAATACCTTCAGAGCAAGTGGAGACATCCGGAACAAGAAGTTTGAGACAGGAGAGTTATGACTCTTGTTCCAAATGTGGAAGTTATGACCATAAATTTCAAAAGAGGCAGTACGCCACTGATCACGCGAAAATGAAGAGACGGATCGGACCATTCCTTCTAGCGCAATGGTTATGACGTAAGCGTTCGAGTCAGAAGTTCACGAGTTCGAGTCTGTTTAATCGTTGTCTTTTTTATTGTTATTTTGATTGTTATTTTTTTTCAGTATTTTGTCTAGGCTTTTAATTGTTGTATAAATGTAAGAATTTTGTGGTGTAATTTGACCTCGTCAATGCAATTACAATTCTTTCTATCAAGGATTGAATCCAGCTTTATCCTTTCACATGTCACACGTCTAAAACGTTATTTGAATGCCAAATTGTTTGAAGATAATTTAAACCAAAGTTTGTGTAATTTACCTAGTATGGTAATGAAAAGTTGGTCACTGAAGATGACTTGAATCAATGAGATATTTTTGAATCTTCATAACATCCCAATTCAGTAATTTCAGATTAGTTGGAGTTAACGTCGGACGTCGTGCAAAGCATTCTCAGTGTCATGGAACTCGATTTCATGTTATATTGTAAATATCCATAATATTGTAAAGGAAACCGTCTCCTCTAAAGGTACGTATTAATTTTTGCTAAGACGCGTTTTGTTGATTTCATATAAATTTAAAAAAACGGAGTATTTACAAATAAGTAGAACTATTACTTATTTTGATTTAGTACTTTAGTTCCAATCCGGTCTGAGACTAAACCTGATGTATGCTTCGAGAGGAGCAGCCGTGGATAACATCTAATCCTTGTTTCACATAAGCTTTCCCCATATCTCTTAATGGTCACGTGACCTTATCACCTCCCATTGGCTGCTGTTGTGGTGCAGACTGTTGTGCGGTAAAAATTAGTTCGCTATTTAACATGGTGATATGTCTTTATGTGCTGGAAGAGAATTGTCAAATATACAGTTTCGTAACTGTTTTAATGAACTATATTACGCAACAGAGTTGATTTATTTGAAATGCATGTTAATTCTTAAACGAAGTAAAGAGGAGGTTCCTTTGCTCTCAAGCACATGGCACGATATCACGTGATTTAGTGGTATTGATGACATTTGTTTATATGACTTTTATCACTGACCTTGTTTTGAACTGGATTAGTCATATATTGCCATTCGACGGTGTGCTATGCCGAATGCGAGAGCTAAATTATTTTATTGATCGTTTATTGCGCGTGTACTTATTATATGTATAATGGCAGTCTAGCGACAGTTTTTCGCTGAAGCATCGCAAGGGGAAACCTTTACAAATCGGCTTAAAAGAATTGTGGTGCATGTGTTTAATGCACTCACAGAAAAGAATCCGTCTTTGTCAGTGAGAGAAGTCGAAGAGCTGTACCCTGAACTTACAGGTGTAGGAACATCGCGACATGAAGCTGAGACAACAGGAAAACTTACCACTCCAGGGGCGATATTGCTGTGTGGCGAAGACGTTATTTAAAGACAATCAGACTGTACCGGGAGAGAAATCGCAAAATATACAACCTTGACGAGACTTGGGTGAATGAAGAACACTCGACAAGTATGGCGTGACACGACTTTTAAGACTGAAAGACAAGCATTTTTGCAAGGTATATGTACTGATTTAAAAAGTCCTAATTGGAAAAGGCCGAACGCCTTTCATTATGAACTTGTTTCAGTTTCATTGCTCATTCAGTTTCAATTGCTGAGTTTCATTATAAACTTGTGCTTTTGCATGCCTTTATATTATTATTTGTATGATTTTATCTATCTTCCTGGCAATTATTGTCACGTTTACTGCAGGTTTCACTGTGACGGGAAGGCACCGCCTATGGCCTATGGCGCGAAAGCATTAGCCCATTGGGATGTGGGGGAAGGTAGTTGCACGCGGAGTGATACAAGGTTATATGAAGCAGAGATTAGAGGAATTGCTAAACCTGACACGCCGAATCTGAGCATAAGCTCAGACTGAGACGACTTCGAGACTTGGAACTTCGGTACCATCCCCAAGTGCAGAAGCAGCCACCTCATCTGCTGGGGAAGAGCAGCATCCAAACGCAGAGTCACAATCTGAGCACTGACTCGCCTTATATGTGCGATAGGCTTACGGTAAACAACTCCGTTGTTCATGTATTTTCCGATACGCTTTGTTATGTAGTGGATAAGCATGACATTAAACGAGAGTACATGTTATTGCCTCACATATGTCCCCAAAGAGTTGTTTGTTTCCTAAGACTGAATGACCGCAGCGTTTCTTTGATTAGTGTCTAAATGAAAATGTAAAAGACAATGGGGAAAGGGGCCGAGTTAAGAAGCATACTCTTGTAAAATGAAGCGTTAATTGAGTTGTGAATTAAACTGGTTTAGTGTGGAACTAAACAACTTTTCTGCAATAGTCTTCCTTGGTGACTTACTGCAGTGACCAGTATCTGTGCTTCTAAGAGATACAAAAGAGAACTTAATCTCCTAAGCATAACAGCGAATGAAAATGTTAGTCCTGCGCTTCCATCTATTACTTTGTGTTTCGAAAAATGACACTTGGTCCCGACCTTACCTTACAGGAATACCGCACCTCTAATTTTCATTATTATTTTGTTTTACCAATGTAAACAGGGATTTTGAATAGAAGATTAATGAAATGTGGAAATATTTTAAACTACACCGTGCAAAATATACACAAAAACATTCTCGCGCGCTTGTACATCATACAAAGCAAAAACATTAATAAAGCATGTTACATGCATACGTTTATAGAAGCTAAGTTTAAAGAGCAATGCACGGGTTTTCAGTCATGGTCAGAAAAGGATCCTGCTACATCTGAAAATCACAAAATAACATGATATTGCTTACATGGTTTTCTAAACAGAAAACTAATAAGGGCTCAGCTCTGTAGCATAACTTTGCCTCACTTTCAACAGGCCCCGAGTTCGAATCTCTGTCAAGTTATTCATATAAGGGTGTTCTTCAGGGTAGCTTTCCTTATCCTGGAATATGTATGTTGGCCACTCTAAGCTATATGAACCCTGGACTAACTTAAGCATCATTTCATCCATTTTATTCGTCGTCTGTAATGACCAAACATTGGAGGACATAAATGAAGGGCGAGAAACAAGCTGTAGTGGTTTCATTGTTGGTACTCCTGGTTCCCGCCTGTAAGATCCAGGAAAATTCAGACATATTTAAAATCGCCTTCCGCTGCAATGGAGGTAACACGCAAGGAACAATATGCGGCTTTGAAATTCTGCTATCGTCTCAACAAATCTGCATAAAATGTCACAGGACACCTATGGAGAGTCTGTTCTTTCCTACAACACAGCTCTAAGGTGGTTTAAAATGTTTAAGTAGGGCAGAAAATCCATATCAAAGGAAGGTAGACCCGGTGCTCCAGTTACTGCTCTTACGGAAGAAACCATCAACACTACTGCTGCCATTGTGAGAGTTGATCCAGGAATTACCTTAAGATCACTTTCTGAAATACTGAACATTTCATTGGGCGCCACCCTCACTTTTTGTGATTTACGTCCTCCAACGTTAAGTCATATCGAACGGTGAATGAATTGGATGCAATGATGCTCAAATTATTCCAGGGTCCATGGAGCTTAGAGTTACCCGACATTCGTCTTTAAGGATAAGGGAAAACCCCGGAAAACACCTTATCCCGAAAACTCACCGTGATCAAGATTCGAACTCGGGACCTCTTGAACGTGAAGAAGGCATGCTATTATCTACGCTACCAAAGCGGGCAGGCACACACGTCGCTGACAGAAACATTACACATGAAACGTGTTTGTGCGCGTTAGGTTCTAAGACTGTTGATTCCCGAACAAAAGCACATTCGCATACAGGTCTGCATGCAGTTATAGTTGATGCTAGAGGATGATCCGGAGTTTCTTTCAAACGTAATCACTGCTGATGGAACTTGGCTACATCATTTTGATCCTGAGAGCAAACAGCAAAGCTCAGTGTGGAAATCTCCATCACCAACCCCCAAAAATGCAAATGTGGTCGCTTCTGGTTGGAAAGTTATGGTCATCTCATTCTTTGATATTCTTGGAATGGTTTATCAGTATGATGTAGCTCCACAGACATCAGTAACTGGACAATACTACAGAGATGTCCTGAAAACATTGCAAGTCCATATCAGGCGCAAAAGACAACATTTCCGTGAAGCGGGCTGGATGCTGCACCACGATAATGCGCGGCCGCATATTGCCAATGTTGTTGCACGAAGTACAATTCTCTCCCTCCCTATAGTCCGGATATAGCCCCATGTGACTTTTCAATTCCCTAACTTGAAGAAACGCCTTCGTGGTAGGCATCATCCATCTTCAGAAGCAGTGGTGAAGGCTGAGGAGGCGATTTTGAAGGATCTCTCAAGTAATGGTTTCCAGCATGTCTTTGAAGACTGGCAGAAACGCTGGGACAAGTGCATCGCATTCAGGGGAGACTATTTTGAGAAGGTCTGTCAAAAATTATGAGGATGAGTAAAGGTACGTTTTCAAAAAAAAAAAAAAAAAAAAAAAAAAAAAAAAAAAAAAAAAAAAAACTGATCATTCTTTATTGAACAGCCCTCGTATTTAGACTAGTAAAACACAATTATTTGTACTCTGTTGAACACTTAGTGTAAATACTAATATATAGGTTTAAAACTTTATCTTGGAAATTAAAGGAGATACACCAACATTTAAAACCATATGAATCCTAATTAGGAGAACGTAACAGTTTTTGAACTAACTGCCTGAGGATGTTAGTAAATAGTATTTTTAATAGTTCATTTAAGATCAACTGCACTCCCTTGTTCTTCTTATAATAAAACAATTTGTACATTAATTTCTATCAATTAAGATTAAGTACGGGAAAGTAAGATTTTGCAGCAAAATTTTGTTGAAGGATAAATGAAATCATTGAAGGTAGCATATCATATATTTTCTTTTCCGCTTTCAGGCACAAACTGACAGCTTCACTTTTTTGGAACAGGGTGTAGTTTGGCAGTTAGCGATTAAGGTTTGGGAGTTCAGACATCAACAGACACTGAGAACTTGAGGGAAAAAACTTGCGTTAATTTGCGGTATCAAATTGCAAGATCTCGTCACGGGGAAACACATCTCTCAGGAGTTGGGTTTAATCGATTCGAGAGGCGCTAGGTCTTTAGCACTGAGGAGAGAGACGGGGGGAGGCAGTGGAGGTTCCCTCTTATGCTCATAGGAACAAAAAACCAAACGGGTTATTAGTTTCAGCATTGTTAGTGGATCTATACTGTCAGTCAAGAGAGAGTGTGTCAATTTAGCCTCGAATGAGATTTCAGATGCTTAGCGACTTATCTCTTCACATTTTAGTACATGGAATAAGTACTCACGATCTGTGATGGAGGATGTTTTATATAAGAAGTATTTGAAGTTAAATAATGGGTAATTGGGAAAGGGGATTCATGAAGTGGTGTGATGTGTACGTGAGGTTAATTGAACATAGACCATGTGAAACATTTATACTATGAAGTTGAAATAAGTGATAATTTATTGGGTTAGACGAAAATTTAATAAATAGAGCGGGGGAAGAACAGCGCAGGATAGGAAAGTAAATGGAAAGCAATGACTATTGAAAGGGGAAAGCGTAAAAATTATGCAATTGCATTGAAGACCTGCCCTATTAGCAAAGGGGCCAAGGACATAGGATATATTTGTTTAGTACTCAATAAGTTACATATTAATCTCATAAGTGCCCATACAATTCCAATTATATCATGGTATCATTAAACATAGTGAAGGTACCCCTGTTAGATAGATAATTTATTCATCTTGTAAATCATACATTGTACATGAGTACTATGATATAAGACACGTCAAATTGTGAATTTAGAGTGCAATTAACCATATTTGTAAATCAACAAGTCACATCCAATAAGGACAAGTCAGTGTTTGTACAAAATAATGTTTTATAAAGATATCTCAAGAATTTTATAATATACACAATTAATTCAGAAATGTAACAATATTATAAACTTTCCATAAAGTCACTAACAGAATAAAGACACTGTTCTACAAAGTATGCCAAAATTGACTCTTTAAATGCTGAAAATTGCAAGTGGATTTATTGGCTATAAGTAGTTTATTAAAAAAGTGATGCCTTGGTTTATTACACTGTTTTGATGAGCTCTTGTGTTACTTCTATTTACATGAATATACATTCTCTGTCTAGTATTATGATTATGAACTGTGCGATTAAAGGTACAATGACCTTTCCTTTCATTAAATTTGTCTTTGTAAATTTTAAAATTTCAAAAATGAAAATACATGGGAGAGGTAAGATTTTACATTTTTTAAATAATGGTCTGCACGTAGATGTTGGTTTTAACTCCTCCAAGTATTCTTATAATCCGTTTTTGTATTATGAATAATGATTTACAATGTGGTGAGCTAACCCATAATGCTATGCCATATTTTAAAATGGAGTGAATACACGCAAAATACACACTTCTGAGAGTTTTTATGTTAAGTATGTGCACCAGTTGTCTGAAATTGTAAGAAATTGTACTCAGTTTTTTAATTAGACGATCAACATGTATCTCTCACTTTAGGTTACTCTGTATCCAGAGACTAAGAAATTTAGTTGTATTTACATACTTAATTGCTTTATTATTACATATTAACTGTGATTGTGCAGGAGACTTATTCTGAGAAAACTGAAAATAAATGACATGTGTCTTATCCAAGTTTACAATTAAATTATTATTTCTGAACCATTTAGAAGTATTGCTGAATATTCTGCTCGATAAGATTTGTAGCTCTTCAAGTGCATTGCTTTCAATTAATATAGTTGTGTCGTCAGCATATTGAAATATTGTTTTAGCTATAATATTTGTCTCTAAATCATTTACAAACAACAAGAAAAAATAGGACCCAAAATAGAACCTTGTGGTACACCAAACTTAATGTATTTTGTGTCTTACCGGTATTCTTTAATGCGGTCTTTTTCTGTATGTGAAATTTCTACTATTTGCTTCCGGTCCTTTAGATATGATTTGATACATTCCAATGCATGCCCTCTAATACCCATATGTTCTAATTTTTGGAATAGTGAAGTGTGGTTTAGTACATCGAATGCTTTTGTTAGTTCGAAAAATGCACCTAGTGTTTTGTCTTTGTTATCCTAAGTATTTACTACACTGTTCACAATTTCAATGCGTGCAGTTTCTGTTGATTTTTGTTTACAAAACCCAATCTGAGTTTTAGATATTAAATCATTCATCCCTATAAATGCTATAAGTCTTATATAGAATGTCTTTTCCTGTACTTTAGAGAAGCTGGAACACTTGCTGCCTAAGGCAGCAAATGTTGGGCCTTGTATGCCGAGGTCTATAAAACGGGTGCTATTGCCTGAAGTGACATGACTGCAGGCCTCGCTCCTGGCTGAAATACGTCACAACTCCCTTCCTCTGGTTTATTTAAAAGTGATGTTCATTGTAAAAATGTTAAACTGATATTACCTTTTCTTTCCTTATACGTCTTAAGCTTAAGTCATATCGGAGGATGAATGTAGTGGGTGAAAATATATTCAAATGAGTCCAGGGTCCATAGAGCTTAGAACTCCCAGACGTTCATCTTTCAAGATAAGGGAAAACCCTAGATAAAGCCTTATTGAGATAACTCACCCTGACCGAGGAACTCCTGACCTCTTGAACATGAGGTAGAAAAATTACCATCTAAGCTAATGAGGCGGGCACTGAAATGACTGCTAAATCAACGTAAGTCAGGGGGTTTCTGTGTAGTACCAGCTGTTGATCACAATACAACGCATTATTAATACAGGATACACCGAGGGGAAAGACAAATTTTAACAGCACACGGTTACATGGCTAACCTCAACAATGCACCTATCTAATGTTGTCAATATTACAGCAGCTAAAATCAAAGCTTCCCCTTTGGCCATTAAACAGCGTCGTGGTGTTACCTCCTAAATTTCCAAGAATTTCCATCCCTCCATAGTTTCCGTAATCACATCTAAACTATCAATTGAACCGTCCAACATGCGGATGTCTGATTTCTAGGTACTCTTCAGCTAATGAAATTATGTTCACTGGATGTCCTTGTTAACATTAATTACTTAGCTACACCCACCTACCTAATGCCTTTATCTGACCATGAAGCTCACAAATGATATGAGGTTGCCTAGCTATGGTTGAAACACAAGCTTATCAATTAATTTATAGATTCTTATATACATAAGGCTTTTATTGCAATTAGTTACACAGTCCTTCTCAGTTTTGTTTTATCAATCTCACCAGCTATACCTCTCGCAAAAGTTAAAGGCATATGAACGCTGGCTAATGCTCAAGCAGAGCGCTGTTGCCAAGTGTGGTACGTGTACCAGCAAAGGTTGTCTACATGGGAGCAGTTTTATCGCCAGCAAAGGTTTCGGCTATTCTTACCGTTATTAAACAATACATGATACTTTCCTAAAACATTAGGATCTCTCCGTGACACACGTCAGAGCAGTGGAACAGCAAGCACAATTTTCAATCCAGTAAATCGCTTTCCGACTTCATGGATGTTTCCCTGAGATTGAAACACAGGTACGCTCTCTTTTTCCTAAGGATGAAGCTACTTCACTACAAATTCGTGACACTGTGTGTACACTACCTACACCACAAGATTACAGAGTTACTTGTTGGTATTTTGAAAACTCTATAGTTGCCCTATGTTCTAGATTGGAGAACTCTCGTCAAACTTGTTCATATTAAATATGAATTTTCTGCCCTGAGAATGAATCACTTCATGTTTGTTGATCAAATACATCACTTGTCCCAGCTTCGAGTGGCATGTTCACGCACTTGGATCACAAACACTGGAAAAGATATGTGTATAATAATAATTTAATGTCATATTAACAATATTTCAGCTTGAGTTCAATACCCGACTTAACGATGTCATTCACTTTAGATAAGATAAGATAATATAAGATAAGATACCTTTAGTTATCCTTTGAATACAATGATTTCAAGGACACGTCAATTCCAATTTTATATACATATATACATACATAGGTATATCTTTTTACATATCTCTATACTTAAGTTCTCCCAAACTATAGAATCCATTTGTTATTAAGAATGATTTTATTGTCTTTATTTTATATTCCATTTTATTAATTATTTTAATTTCTTCTGGTAACTTATTATATAGTTCTTTACCCATGCTTTTACTGCAGGGGTTGTTTAGAGTTCCCCTATAAAGTAGTCGTAATTATTCCTTAGAGTATAATTATGTATACCATGGTTCTTGGGTTCTTCTTTTCTTTTTAAAATAATTTTTATTGCTTCATACGTATGCATGGAACAGTTAAAATACCAAACTCTTGAAACTTTAATTTGCATGTCTGTCTGCTATTTATTTTTGCCATTATTCGAATTGCTTTTTTGTAGTTTGAATACTTTTTGTACTTCTGTTGTTGTGATGTTTCCCCATAAAGTTATCCCATATTTTATGTGTGAGTATATAAATGCATAGTATACTTGTTTCAAAGTTTCATAATCCATATTTTTTCCTACTTGTTTCATTATGAATATATCTTTATTTAACTTTTTAGTTATATGAGATATATATGGATTCCGGTTTAATTGTTTGTCTATTATTACACCTAAAATTTTAGTGTGCTGAACTTCCTGTATTGTTTCACCATCTATTGTAATATCTATATCATTTTTACTATAATTTCCTAATTCAAAAGTTATCCGTGCCGTTTTGTGTGCGTTTGGAAACATATTTAGGTTTAAATAGTGCTGTTTTACCATTTTAATTAATTTCATTGCTTTCTTTTCCACCTCCATTGCTGATTTGCCTCTAATTATTTTTGTCATGTCATCTGCATATCCAATTCCCAAACCTCCATTTCTTAGTATTAAGAAAACAACACCTCTACTCTGAAAAGTAGTTATGTTTCAAGTATTAGTTCCCTCCACATGGGTGGAACTGATCTAAGATTCACTGAGAAGAAGCCCATTGATGTTTTCCATTTGAAACGTCCGTTGACCGATAACGGGGCACATGATGACACTCCAGTTGTTGAAGTTCTTGCCTTCAAAATGCCCACGACCATGTCCTTGTAAGAAGTATTCCTGTATTCACTTTAATCCGGGTGTGTATTTCCAAAGTGGATATGTACCAGAAGTTCGTCACACAGTGTCTTACTCATTTTATCGTCCTCAGCCTCTTTTGAGGCGAGTAGTCTGGTTGGCGCGTGATAGTGCGAAAAACACACCAGATGTGCTTCGGAAGATTAAGAAGGCGTTCACTACTGGAACATGCCACTCTGCCAGAAGGTACCACATTCTATGTCACTGACATATGGAAGTGATGTAGTAGAGATGGAGTGATGTTTTGATGACAATGGTGTATGTCAATCCATGAAGTGCATATTGCTTAGTCCATAGCAGAGATGTGCTGGTGAAAATAAAGCAATAATTTATCGTGGCTACATATTATAATATTGTATAATGTAAAATCTCTAACATTAGGAGTCAGAAGCTGTTAAGTCAAGTGACTTAACAACTTTTGATCTATTTTAAATTAAAAGTTGTTAGGTCCTAATAATAAAATATCCTGTGAGAAACACATTAAAACTGTACTTTGCACCTCCAAACGGACCCATCACATATACTCTTTTATTTTTGTATTATTTTTGGTCTTCAAAATTACTTTTGAAAGCTTTGAGTAGCTCTGTAGCACAATTTTGAAACAGTGACCTAGCAACTTCTGCTTTTCACCACTTCATTTCTAAATAACACGAGAGAAATGAGAGATGCTCGTCGACTATTAAGTAGATAGATTATACGGAGGCCTTTGCAGGAATATAGCCTAAACGTTAAGGAAGAACTAAGTAAGAAAAGCTGTGATTATCGGGTCAAAGCCACGTACTCCATGACATAGGTATCGGATATGCAAGAACTAACACCACTCATCTGCTATCTATGCAAGAAGATCTTGAACAGTTGAATGGAGAAGTATTATTAAAACATTTGAAGTTCCTGATCCTCTCACTTTTATTTCTGGCGAAGACTGAGTTTCCATCATCGATTGCTGGAAGCTTAATGCTGCCATAAGGACTGATTCCCTCTTCAATGGTTAACGACGATTCCCACATAGATATGATTCTGGATCTGCTGAGGTAATGGCAAGTTATGTCAAACCCTCGGAGCAAACACAAGAATGTTATCGATGATCTGATTTTCTAGAGTTTAGTCAAAGACGTTAAAATTCTTCCAACACGGTCAGGAAATGGCAATGAATAGGCTAACCCTACACTCCACTGCCATTCTTTGGCAGTGAATAGGCTAACCCTTGCGTTATCTGGAAGGTATTTTGAACTCCAGAGAACCTTTAAGAGAACTTCAGAAAGGTGCTGTATGAAGTAAAAGTAACCACAACGAGCCAAATGAGAACAAACAATTAATTTACTTAAGGTGAGAAGGTACTGCACTTGTGGTTAAAATTCACTTTTTTCTATAGATAGAATCAACATGAAAAATTCAATGCCATGGCCGGAATTTGAAGCACGGATCTCCTGGTTTTCGTCCAGTCGCTCTTAACCCTTGAGCTACCATGACCAACGTGCCGTCCTGACATTAAATTCTCCAGTTGACTCATATATTTCCCTGAAGGCTACTAGGGGTATCCGAGATACACCGTTTGTGGCGACTTACTACCGTAAGTACTTAAGTCCCAGGCTTCATCATTTAACTTATTATTTTAGTTAATTGGTGGAAATTAATCATTATATATAGAGTCAACAGGACATCGAATGTTTCATGTTGACTCTATCTATCAAAATCCTAAAATAATAGAGTTAAATGATGAAGCCTGGGACTCAAGTACTTACGTTAGTAAGTCGCCACAGACGGTGTATCTCGGATGCGAGAGCCCCTAGTGGTCTACCGGGAAAATATATGAGTCAACTGGAGAGTTTATTGTCAGGACGGCACGTTGGCCATGGTAGCTCAAAGGTTAAGAGCGACTGGACGGAAACAAAGGAGATCCGTGGTTCAAATCCCGGCCATTGCATTGAATTTGTCATGTTGACTCTATCTATCAAAAACCTTAGCCTACACACGGCTAGTGTGGAGAAATGATTAATTTCCATCAATTCACTTTTTTCTGTTTACATTTTATTATGTCGTCCTTCTAGATTACAAACATATATTTCAAAAATTCGTTGGAGCAATATTTTATACCTAATTTGCTAATTATATTGGTGGGTATTAAGTTTTTGCCACGTTCCTCTTCGTAAACTTACAGAAAATCGATCATAACCTCTCTAATACTGAACAGATATTTCTGAACTAAGCCTTGCTTTGTAAGGGATATTCCAAGCTTTCTGGTGGTACCACTATAACTCCAATGATGCTAGTTGTTCTTTTGTCTTTGACTATGTATGTGAACAGTTATTTGTTCTGAATAATATTTTGTACTAGTTATTGGTGAATATATGATATGGGTAGGGTCGAAAATTTTGAAAGAGAAAGCTTATGGGCAATCGTTTTAATAAACGTAGAAAAGTAAATGTAGAAAATATAAATAAAATATACAATGAAACCACATGCAATATTGAGGTTAGTAGGCCCAGTTCACACAATACATGTGCTAATCATGATATTAGTCATATACAGAAATTGATGAGCTGCGAGTCCTGAAAGCAGATAAAATAGTTGAAGAACTGGCCAAGAAGGCAAGACAGATGAAGAGCAACTTGAAAAGAACAAGTGAGAATACAGAGTGTCAGGACTATACAGCAGGGATGTTCTGACTCATGTGAGAAGTCAGTAATTAATATATAAATTTTAAAGCTGTTTTTCTCAGTTTCACATTTTTTCAAATTCCGGTAAACTTTTTAAAAAAAGTAATAAAGTAAAACACATGATTTTTTTGTGTGTATTAAGCAGACTCATAAGAATCATAATGAGAAGAGATTATCCTCTGAGATTCATAATACTTGTACTAGAAAATAAAATTTTCTGAAATTTCTGAGCTTTTTTTCTTACAAAATTAAAAAAAAAAATATATAACAAATTATTAGCATAACATTTTCAAATCATAGTTGGTATTATTAAAGGTATGATGATATATATAAGGGCGCTCAACTACGGTGGTCATCAGCGCCCTTTAAAAAACTAGTCATGGCAAAAGCCAGATATAAAACTTTCTAAAAACTATACAAGTGTAACAAAACCTATTAAAAATACACGTACATAAAAACATCAATCAAAACCTACTAAAAATTTGGTTCACTAAATCCCAAACTCTAAACTAGACGAGAATCCAAAAACCTTCTCCACGGGTCTCCACGCACGGCCTACACGTGGGTGGGCCTGTTGACCGTCTCCCTCAACCACGAAGAGGAGCCTACACGAGGGAGACTGTTGGCTCGGGACCCCGGGTGCGCCAAACCCGTACCTACCGAAGTAGGTCCCTGGAGGGGGTATTATTAAAGATAACGGTTTTAAGAACATACATGAAATTTTTAAGTACCTATCAATAATAATTTCTTAGTAATGTGCACCCAAATGTCATGGAAATAACATTGTTATAAATAACATAGGCAGTACCTTCTCACCATAAGTGATGTGCCTTCCTCTTCTGTCATGGTAAAGCATAGCTGCATCCTAAGATGAGGAGGAAGTTATAAAAGATTCCAGGGATATACGAGTGTCAGCTGACAAGTCCCGGACCTCAAAATAAAAGAAATTAAATTTTTTCTACTTTATCTCTCAACATAATCTGCAGAAAGCCTAATTAGAGAACTGATCAACAAAAACTGAGACTTATCTTTTTTGACACCTGTTTATTACTGAAATTCAATGTTTACATGATCTTTTTAAAACGCGCTCTGACTGTATTTGAACACGTGCTGCAGACCATTCTTTGTCTGGTCCTTGACAACAACCTCACTTTTCTTGAGCATTGCTTAAAAGTTCTCAAATCGAATACTCCTAAGCTTTGCCTTTAGTGATGTCAATAAAAAAGTCACAGATTGCAAGATTGGGGCTATTAGGTGGTTGTGGTGCACAGGTAATGTTGAATCGAGCCATAAACTGCATTACTTGATTTGCGACGTGAGGCCATGCATTGTCATGATGAAGTCGTCACGCAATACGAGAAAGCTCTGGTCGTTTCTTCGCAATGTACTTCCTCGGTATAGCCAATACTGACATGTAGTATGCTGTTGTAACAGTAGTGTGAGGGGGAACTTCATGCGACATGAGGCCGTGCATTGTCATGATCAAGTCGTAATCCAGTCCGAGAAATCTCTGGTCGTTTCTTTGCAATGAACTTCCTCAGTGTAGCCAATACTGACGTGTAGTATGCTGTTGTAACAGTAGTGTGAGGGGAAACTACAAGCAATGTCAGGCCATGCATTGTCATAATGAAGTTGTCACCCAATCCGAGAAATCTCTGGTCGTTTCATTGTAATGTGTTTCCTCAGTGTAGCCAATACTGAGGTGTAGCATGCTGCTGTAACAGTAGTGTGAGGGGGAACTGAATGACGTGAGGCCATGCATTGTCATTATGAAGTCATCACCCAGTACGAGAAAGCTCTAGTCAGTTCTTTGCAATGTACTTCCTCAGTGTATCCAATACTGACGTGTAGTATACTGCTGTAACAGTAGTGTGAGGGCGAATTGCATGTGACGTGAGACCGTGCATTATCATGATGGAGTCGTCACCCAGTCCGAGAAAGCTCTGGTCGTTTCTTTGCAATGTACTTCCTCAGTGTAGTCAATACTGACGTGTAGTATGCTGCTGTAACAGTAGTATGAGGGGGAACTGCATGACATGAGGCCATGCATTGTCATGATGAAGTCGTCACCCAGTCCGAGAATGCTCTGGTCTTTTGTTTGCAATGTACTTCCTGAGTGTAGTCAAGACTGACGTGTAGTATGCTGTTGTAACAGTAGTGTGAGGGGGGACTGCATGACATGAGGCCATGCATTGTCATGATGAAGTCGTCACCCAGTCCGAGAAAGCTCTGGTCGTTTCTTTGCAATGTACTTCCTCGGTATAGCCAATACTGACGTGTAGTGTGCTGCTGTAACAGTAGTGTGAGGGGGAACTGCATGCTGGTAAATCATTCCATTACAGTTAAAAATGTGATCACCATCGCTTTCCCTGTGGATGCAACTACTTTTGCCTTTTTGATGTTGGAGAACCTGGCGATTTCCACACTGTGCTGGTTTCTTTTCCTTCAGGATCATAATGATGCAGCAATGACTCACCTGCTTAGGGGTGTTCGATTTGAGAAGTCTGAATCAGTGCTAAGAAAAGTGAGGCGATTCTCAAGGACCTGTCAAAGAATGGTCTGCAGCACGTGTTCAAGGACTGGCAGAGATTCTATAAAAGGTGCATTGAAGTAGGAGGGGACTGCCTTGAAAAGGTCATGTAAACATTGAATTGCAATAATAAACAGCTGTGAAAAAGTCAGTCTCAGTCATTGTGATCAGCGCTCGTAGATTTGTCATATCGGTGTCCTAATTTACTTAAACCATAGCTTTATAGCGAATTATAATGGTCCTAAAATAGCTAACAATGACCTCCTCTCTGCTGTGAAATCTTCTTCCTTCAAGAATTCTTTTGAGGTTTGAAAACAGGTCGTGGTCTCTGAGAAGTTGTTAAGTGAAGAGTTACTACTTCCATTATTCCTGGATCCGTAGCACCTAAGACCCGGGCCTCCTTCTACCCGGGAGCGATGGATACTCCGGGGCTCTTTCCATAGGGCAATACCTGATTTCTTAAAAAGCCCCCCCCGCTGAGCACAACGTCAAGACGGAATGGAAGTGGATACGTTACTTGCGCGCGTCAACCCCGCAAGGAAGGCTACCGAAAACCTCGGTGGGGCCGCCTGTTGATCTCGCACACCTTCTATTAGCTCTGCAGGATAGTATCCAGGACTTATTAGGCAACCTTGTACCCCCTACGTGCGGCCGTAGCCTTGCCAGAGGTACCCAATTCCCCATGGGTTGTCGGGAACACAATGCCCCCTCGAGTCCAACCCAATCCGAGCAACTCGAACTGTAATTCGCACATTTTTTGTCATTGTTATGATTGAACGATGGGCCGGAACATTGTCCTGAAGAAAC
>CM060956.1:135522212-135634712 GCA_030765055.1 Mantis religiosa | reverse complement strand
CTTGCAAGCATGTCAGTGATGATCTATTATACTTAGTGCTATCTTGCTAAATCTAAATATAAATCTAGTTTGCATTATCGGCATTTACCTTTAATGGTCATTAGTAATTATCTGCCGTCAGCATTGTTAAAGTGTGTGGAAAACCTCATAGTCCATGTGTCTGCTTGGTCGATATTTCAGAGTGTGCACTCGGCGGGCGGCCTACCTATTCAATTGTGGGTGCGAGCCTGTGCCACTCACCGGGGATCCTCTTTCCCCGGGGCCGCCTTGGCCAATGATTGGCGCAAGGACTTGAGGGCTGTGGGAGGTGTGTGTGTGTGTATGTGTATGTGTGTGTGTGTGTGTTTGTGTACGTGTATGGGTGTGTGTTTATCTCCGTTCAGCGATGTAAAGCTTTTGGAACGTTAACTAGGTTTTCTAGATATTGCTTTAGGTCTACCTGTGGCTCCCCGAGATTAATTGTTCTTTCAAAAATAGACAGTGGGCTTGCGTGTTTATCGTGTGTTGTGTCATATTCCCCTAGTACCCGTATTAGATTGTGGTTTAGGTTCTTCTTCTCCAGTAGGTTGAAGCTGAGCCTTTTGATGAATTGCTCGATGGAATGCATTTTTAGCTCCTCGTGGAGTTGGTATGCCGGTGCGAGTGGTGGTAGCCTGGTAATTATTTGAAGTATTCTATTTTGCATTGCTTACAATCTTTTAATCTGCGTTTTGGTTGCATGTACCCATACGGGGACAGCGTAAGTTAGGATGTGTCTAATGAGTGTTTTATATAGTGTTTTCCCATCTCTAGTTTTAGTGAGCTGTTTGTATTAATAATTGGGTATAGTTTATTTAATTGGGCATTTGCTTTTGCTCTTACTGTGTTAATATGATGTTTCCACGTAAGGCTCTAATCCATTGTTACACCTAAGTAAGTGATTGTGTCCTTCAATTCGATTTCCTCGTTCCGGAATGTTAGTGGCATTAGCCCGTGGTTGTTGTGGCGGTGCTTGATTCGTAATTGTTCCAATATAATTTCCCATCAAATCCTGCCAGTGTTTTCAGTGAATACAAAAGCTGGAGGCAAGATTAGGGGATGAAGGTTAAAGGTTTTACAGTGCCCTTTTTTGGAACCCTTCAAATTGGGATTGTCTTCATGTCACACATCATCTACCACATTTGTGTGGTACTGTCCCAACTTCAGGACGCACGAGTTCTGGAAAATAATCCGTATAATAGAATGATTGTAGTGTGAGCCACTGCATTTAAGAAATTAATTTTCTTCCTCCCCTTGGTAACCTAGCTTCAGTAATCTGACCAGATATCGTCATCTTATTCCTCAGGTGCTCAGAGATTAATTAAACTCTAAGCCATAACGACCTTAAGGCTTAATCCTTCCAGCTCCTCTCGGTCATTTCCTCGGCTTATATGTTAAAATCTGATACAATCTATTTTTTTTTAGATGTTCCAACTGTTCCTTTCCAAAATGTGGATGTTTTCTTCAAGTAATGCTAAACATATCTCATGTTTCATATCCCCTTTCCTCACTTTATCTAGCCTTGTACAAACCATGTTCAATTTTTATTTCATAAGCTTGAAATTGTACCATTGTTACTACAAAGCCAGGACGCTAACTCATCTAATAAAGCAGATTTTGTAACGAGAATTTTGTAACTAAAAGAACCTGATGAAATGCTATACTTAAGTGGGAATGGATTTCACCGAAGGCACAAAGGAGACAGGACACTGTATCATTGTAGACGAGAATCAGCGATCACAGATGTTTCGGTTATTTCGACTGTTTTGGGATAACATAGACTTGGGAATAGAGCACCTGGTTTGGTAGGTATAGGACCACTGTGAAAGTGGAGGAAACACATAGTTGTAGTGCTGCAGGCTTGATCACACATTCTAATACTGACAGGAATCGGTCCTGCTTAAAGTATACTGCAGGTGTGTAAGTTACTCAAACCCGGGAATTCTCACATTGTACTTTACAAAGAATGAGTGAACGTAACTTACAGAGGCTTTTCCTCGGACACAGCGGATCTATAACATAGTTTCCAAGGAAATTAATTGTTATTTCTCACTGGCCGTGTGTAGGACGCACTATGAAAGGGTAGAGCCAGACTAAAAAGTTCAATGTCATAGCCTGGATTTGAACCACGGATCTTCTGGTCTCCGTCCAGCCGCTCTAACTATTGAGCTACTATGGACAACTTGCCAACAAGACATTAAATTCTCTAACTGACTCGTGCTTTTCCCGGTAAAACACTTAGGAGTTCTCACAAACACATGAGACAACTGCCTTAATGGCGACTTACTATGCTGAAGGTACTTTAAGGCCCGGGCTTTATAGTTCGGAACACTATTAGGTACAATTAATGGAAATTAATTGTTATTTCACACTAGAAGTGTGTAGGAGGCACCATGATGGGGTAGAGCCAGACTGAAAAATTCAATGCCATAGCTGGGATTTGAACCACGGATCTTCTGGTCTCCGTCAAGTCGCTCTAAACCATTGAGGTACTATGATAAGCGTGCCAACTTGACATTAAATTCTCCAACTGGCTCTTGTTTATCCCGGTAAACCACTTAGGAGTTCTCATAAACACATGAGACAACTACCTTAATGGCGACTTACTATGCTGTAAGTACTTTAAGTCACGGGTTTTATGGTTTGGACCACTATTAGGTACAATTAATGGAAATAGATTGTTCTTTCACACTAGCCGTGTGTAGGACGCACTATGAAAGGGTAGAGCCAGACTGAAAAATGCAATGCCATAGCCGGGATTTGAACCACGGATCTTCTGGCCTCCGTCCAGCCCTATAACCCATTGAGCTGCCTGCAGTCGCTCTAACCCGTTGAGCTACCATGGTTAGAGTGACTGGAGGGAAACCAGGAGATCCGTGGTTTAAATCCGGGTCATGGCATTGTATTTTTCATGTTGACTCTATCTAAGATCTTAGCATATCTACGGCTACTCTGAAGAAATGACTAATTTTCATCAATTAAGTAAAAGAATAAGAGTTAAATGATAAAGCCTGGGACTCAAGTACGATAGTAAGTCGCCCCAAACGGTGTATCTGAAATACGAGAGTCCCTAGTGGTCTACCGGGGAAGTATACGAGTCAAATAGTTGACCACGGTAGCTCAATGGCTTAGAGCGACTGGACAAAATCCAGGAGATCCGTTGTTCAAATCCCGGCTATGGCATTGAATGTTTCATGTTGACTCTATCTATCAAAGGTCTTAGCCTTTATACGGCTAGTGTGAAGAAATGATTATTTTACACCAATTAACTAAAGTAATAAGTAAAGTGATGAAGCCTGGGACTCAAGTACTTACGGTAGTAAGTCGCCACAAACGGTGTATCACGAATGCGAGAGCCCCTAGTGGTCTACCGGGGAAGTATACGAGTCAAATAGTTGACTATGGTAGCTCAATGAGTTAGACCGACTGGACGGAAACCAGGAGATCCTTGGTTAAAATCTCGGCCATGGAAATGAATTTTCCATTTTCCACATTCTTGATTTAGAACTTTAACTCCTAATATTCACTTGAGTAGAAAGACTTCGAGAGTGCGATCTTCTACTGTTGTTGCCAACGCTGTACATATATTTTGGTCTTTGGTTACCCTTTGTGCATTGTTGCTCAAGTAAATAGGTCTGTTGTATGTTTTACAGATAGTGCCAATAACTTTTGGTTGCGGTTGTACTCCTGCACATGCGCAAGACATATTTCTCCTGGGAGAGAGTAAAATCGTCGGCTGACATCCCGAGAGACAAATATATATACATATAGACTCGCTCCCCCGCAAGGCAAGCAGTGTTGCCAACTGCACGTGATGCCGAATACACAATAACGTCAAGTCCCTGGACGGTTGTAATGACAAAGTAATGATGTGAGGAGCAGCAAGTGTACACATTCGAACACGCTCATAGAGGGTCTTAATTGTCCGACCCCATTTCTGAGGGAGGATTATGACGTCAAGCACCCTTCGTACTTATATTAGCTGCGAGTTAGTTAATGTTTAATACTTCACGCCGCCCATGAAGAAATGAAGTGTCATAATGGGGTTTAAAATTGATGATGCGTCATCTTTGGCCGTCGTTTGCTGCCAGCTGCTACAGTGATGAACTGTGAGATATTTATCTCCCGCTAGTGTGTGTGTGTCAGAAACAACACAAGTTGACAGTAGGTTTAATGAAAGTTGGTGAACTATTTTAAACGAGTTTCCAGCTGTTGAGATTAGAAAATTAACAATTTCGGAAAACTGGGAAAATCGAAAGGGATGACTCAGGAGTAGCAGTAAGCAGTCGTGAGTTCGATTCTTTTCTTTTCTTTCTTTTCTTTTCATTTACAGTTCTTTTCGCTGATGACACTAGTGTCCTGGTGACCAGTTCAATTTAAAACGAGTGTACAACTAAAATGAATCATGTTTTGAACTGTATGCCATGCTGGTTTAAAGCGAACAAATTATCTGTGAAACTAGACAAAACGAAAGTGGTGAAATTTATAATCTGTCGTACGTCACATCTCAAACAGAAATTGGGATTAATGATATGTTGTTTGAAGAAACTGACAGCATAAAATTTCTTGATCTTCAAGTGGACAGATGTTTAGATTAGAAAGCTCACATAAATTATATCTTACCTAAACTCAGCTCTGCCTGTTATTCTATCCGAGAGCTGGTTAAAGTGAGTTCTATTGACACACTTAAATTAGTATATTATGCATACTTTAACTCTATTATGGAATACGGAATATTATTTTGGGGCAACTCAGTAGAAAGTAAAAGAAATATTTCGTATGCAAAAGAGGGTTATAAGAATCATTACTAACACCCACAACAGATGCTCCTGTAAAGATCTTTTTAGAAGATTGAAGATATTAACGCTTCCTTGCATGTATATATTTTCGATCCTAAAATTCTTTGTATGCAATCGTGCCTTATTTGCAACAAATAATGTAATTCACAGAATAAACACTAGACAAAAGTATAACATCCATTATCCCAGTGCTAAACTTTCTTGCTTCCAGAAACGTGTGCATTATGAAACCATCAAAATATCTG
This sequence comes from Mantis religiosa, assembly GCA_030765055.1. Classification (NCBI taxonomy): domain Eukaryota; kingdom Metazoa; phylum Arthropoda; class Insecta; order Mantodea; family Mantidae; genus Mantis; species Mantis religiosa. The sequence goes on along the minus strand of CM060956.1, from coordinate 135,629,650 downwards.
GCACACTTCCAAATGTTTTTATATAAAAAAAGATAATTTCGGTGCTTTTAAAAGTGCTTTAAAATCGTTTTATTCTGTACAAGATTATCTGAATGGCAAATTATCCTGATAATGCTTCTGTAGCTCTGTAAGTAGTATCTAACTGTCCCAATGACAAATCGTTACCAATAAATCTTTGATGCATGTTGAAAGTTTATTTTTAATTTACAAGATTGGTATCCATTGTAAAAAGTTTGAGACGTACTGGCAAAAGCCTGGTGAAAGCTGAATTAAAAAGAGTTTCATTTTGTATCATATATAGTTATCCCTGCTTTGTTTTTCATAATGTTGTTCATATTGTCTGTACACTATAATATGTGTCTTGTGTTAACTTTTGTACATATATAAGCCATTAAACTTTATACCTCTGGACATGTTCAATGTTTACAGCATTTTCTGGCAAAAGTGAACATACTGAACGCAAATCAATCTAATCTAATCTAATCTTTGGTTCGGCCTTCTTGAGTCATGAGGTTTTTACGAAGTTTCCCGGGTCGTTTGGCAAATACTAAAAAGGATAATTGAATTTACTAAGTTTAGTATCTCCATTTAGCCTTACCTCTCATTTCAATTAATCTTCCCTCCTTGTTGCCTTTTCTGGCTTCCAGGTGTCGGCGTATATGTTAGGATCTCTGAAAATTATCGTACACCGTAGCCCAGGGGATGTATAAATCCTGTTTCGTCTCTTCTCAGAACTGATATCCTTAGAGTCCTCTCATCTAACTGAGGGCACCTTGTAAGGGTTACAACGAAATATCACTGGAAATATTAACTACGAAGATATATCTCTAATCTCTGATACCCAACCAGCAAGAGCAAACATTATATTAAAAGCTAAATGTATGGGACGAGTTCAAAGTTTTAAAAATTTAGGCTGGGACATTACTTATTGTATTTATCAAGATATTAAAAATAGATTGGATAAATATCAAATGATGGGTAGAACAGTTAAAAACAACTTGAATATACACTAGGAAGAAGTTATATGCAGGATATAAGAAGTTCAATAAAGAATTATCATTATTTTTTTACGGTCATTGGCATTAAAGTTCAATTTTATTATATTGTGTTAGCCTAATGTGAAACAAACACGCCATAGTAGTTTCATTGTTGGTACTGCTGGTTCCAGCCTGTGAGAACCAGGTAAGTTCAGGCATTATCACCTACCGCTGCAATGGAGGTAACAGCAGTTTAAGTTCATGTTAGAGGAAGATCTGGAGTTTCTTTCAAACGTAATCACTGCTGATGGAACTTGGCTACATCATTTTGATGCTGAGAGCAAACAGCGAAGCTGAGTGTGAAAATATCCTTCATCACCAACCCCCACAAAAGCAAAAGTGGTTGCTTCTGCTGGGAAAGGTATAGTCATGTCATTCTTTCATATTCATGGAATGGTTTATGAGCATGTTGTACCTGCACACACATCAGTAACTGGACAATACTACAGGGATGACCTGTAAACATTGCAAGTCCATATCAGGCGCATAAGACCACATTTTCGTGAAGCAGGCTGGATGCTGCACTACGATAATGCGCCAACGGATATTGCCATTGTTGTTACTCAATATCTTCCAATAATCAACGTGAAGTACATCCCCCTCCCTCCCTATAGTCCAGATTTAGCCCCATGTGGCTTTTTCTATTCTCTAACTTGAAGAAACGCCTTCGTGGGAGGCATTATCCATCATCAGAAGCATTGGTGAAGGCTGCGGAGGCAATTTTGAAGGATCTCTCAAAAAATGGTTTCCAGCATGTTTTCGAAGACCGGCAGAAACGCTGGGACAAGTGCATCACATTCACGGGAGACTATTTTGTGATTGACTATCAAAATTATGAGAATGAGTAAATGTAGGATTTCCAAATAATTGTGATCTTTCTTAAATGAACAGCCTTCGTATATATGGTTCTAAAACGTATAGTTTTCATATTTCAGACATGGCTAGTACACAACTTATATAGCTGACAATAATAGAGTTTTAGTTTAAAACAGGTTCTTTGGTCTCAAAAAAAAGAACTCTTTATTTTTGTTGAAATACTTTACACTTTATTGCTTATAGTTATTAGAATCGCTTTGGTGGGAAGAAAGACCCGAGATATATATGTTTTTCCAGTACTGATAACATGCGAAGGTTAAAAAAGGATGTTATAATTATCTCATCTTTGGCAAAACATTTTATGGAGTTGAAATTGAGATATACGTCCGAGACCACGCATAGACAAAGGAGTCGACCTGTTCTTGATGACGAAAACCAATTTTAATTTAAATTGAAAACAAATTTGACGAACCCAAGTTAAAAAAGTAATTCTTTGAGCATCGACGTGGAATTTCATAAAATTGCAAAGTCACAAAACTTCAAATTTGTAAAATTCTATAATAAACTTTAAAGAATAATGATGATGACGATGATGAGAGCATTTGTTGTAGAAATACTGGTCTGAACCTATCAGTAAATCTATATAATCCCAGCGCCGTCCTATTAACCTTTGTTACAGCCCTACACGCCTCACTAACATTATTACAACATGAAACCTGCAAGTTTGCAATACCTGCACTTTTATTTGCTTATGTCCCGCCCAGAAGCGGTTCTCTCCCAAACAGTTGTGAATCTGACAGTTCGTATCTGAAACACGTTTATTGTTATGTCAGAAGCTAAAATTCCGAGAAGATCATTGCCCCTGTAATTTTGAGAATTTGCTCTATGTGCCTTGAAACCGACTTCCCAGGATTAGACATTTAGCCAATTGATTTCTGGTCGACTGAGACGAGCCTAATTATCCGGGTTACACAAAGGAACTCACTAATGATCTATTCCCCCATGTTGTATTTAAAGGCAGATACAGAAATGCATTGTTGGCTGTACATTGTATAGCGCTGTTGATGTTTGTTACTCTGTGATTGCCCTTTGTAATGCCGGATACGTTTACATTTTAGTAATTTAATTTGTTATGATCCTCTGCCATTAACGCATTTTCCAGTTTACCATGCATCCACTGCATCCCTCAACAGACCGCTTCTTATACTACAGTCCTCCTGCATATTTCTTTCCCTCTTTTTGATAAGTTAAAACATTATTTCTAATTTGCTTCCATGTTTTGAATTTTTCTTTGTACATTTTTCTGACTTACCTGTTTTCCAAACTTGCACTCAATTACTTCTAAAGCTATTCACACTTCATCGGAGTATTACACTTTCCGTACTGTACAGGGTGTTTCGAAAATACACCGAATGAATATACAAGTAGTTGCTGATATTTTGATCTTTATTGGTCTTTATAATAGTATACACAGTTGAAAACTTGTTTAAGATCATAGTTCAGTTAAAAATAAATAAAGACAATCAATACAATTACAAGTAATAGCAGTTAAAGTGCTAAAATAATACATAAAGATTATTGTAATACAAATACATTGATGAAAAGTACTGTAGGTCAATTACAATAGCATTATCATTCAGAAATTCTTGCATGCCATCGTAAGCTTTTGATTTAAGGAAATTAGTTAATATATTTAATTGACATATATTGAATTTTTCAGTTGGCTCTAATTAATTAAAATCAGCCATATACCGGAGTAATATATTTAAAAGGATTAATTATTTAAGGATTAATTCCTCAGTATAAATTTACATTAAAAATATTCAGCGATAAAATCCTGGTATTTAGGTACTTACAATAGTAAGTCGTCACAAATGTTTATCTCGAATATGAGAACGCAAGTGGTCTACCGGGAAAGTATAATGAGTCAATTGGAGAATTTAATATCTGGACGGCACGTTGGCCATGGTAGCTCAAAGGTTAAAAGCGACTGGACATAAACGAAGGAGATCCGTGGTTTAAATCCCGGCCATGGCATTGAATATTTCATGTGGACCCTATCTATCGAAAACCTTAGCCTATATACGTCTAGTGTGGAGAAATGATTAATTTCCATCAATTAACAAAAATAATAAGAGTTAAATGATGAAGCCTGGGACTCAAGTACTTACGATAGTAAGTCGCCACAATCGGTGTACCTCGAATGTGAGAGCCCCTAGAGGTCTACCGGGGAAATATACAAGTCAAATGGAGAATTTAATGTCAGGACGGCACGTTGGCCATTGTAGCTCAATGGGTAAGAGCGACTGGACGGAAACCAGGAATTCCAAGGTTCAGTTCCCAGCCATAGCATTGAATTGTTTATCTTGACTCTAACAAAAACCTTAGCTTATATAGGGCTAGCGTGAAGAAATGATTAATATCCATCAATTAAGTAAAAATAATTAGAGTTAAATGAAGAAGCCTGGGACTCAAGTACTTACGATATTAAGTTGCCACAAATGGTGTGTCTCTGATGCGAGGGCCCATTGTGGTCTACCGGGGAAATATACGAGTCAAATGGAGAATTTAATGTCAAGACGGCACGTTGGCCATTGTAGGTCAATGAGCAGGAGCGACTGGACGAAAACCAGGAGACCGTGCTTCAATTCCCAACCAAGACATTAAATTTTTCATGTTGACTATCTTGTCTAGTTCTTCGTGGTTGGCTATTTAAGGGTCGCACGGCCGGTGAGGGCTTCGGTGTAGCATGACGGAATTTTAAATCTGTATATCATCGGAAGATTTCTGTGGGTTTCTGGCTTAAGTGTTGGGTAAGCCATTCTCCCTGGCAACCTTAGCATACTTTTATCTCATCTCTTCTTCCAGGGGGTGCACAATTACGACCTTAGACCAAAAAATCCTCCTGTCTTATTATAATGATACACGAGAGCTGTTTAATATAAACCAACAATATTGCTAGGGTTCAACACTTGACGACCATGCCCTTAACGGAAGCTGCTAAGTTTTAGGCACTTCTCAGGGCGTGCATTTCTTGTTCAAGTGCACGTGATTAACGAGATAGCCTTTGAATTGTTTCCACTTACATCGCCATGGTTTTACTCAAGAGAGACGCGGCAGATGCGAGAGTTTGCCAACTCGGTAGCCGATACTGGGCTAATTTATGGGCCCCAGTTTAATACTCGAATTGGTTGCTGCTTCAGCCCGGCGTTAATGAAAATAAAACTGCACGTCTAGCTTTATCCGCTGGATTACACATCTGGAAAAGACCTGAGGTACAAGAACGAAAACATCATCGTGTATCCCCTAGGAACTTTCATAAACTATTATCAAGTCTTTCAGAATTATCTTTGGAATAAACTTATGAAGGAATATGTGCATTGATAATAAACTGTATAGGCAGTAAGGATGATGATAAAAATTAAAATATCTTGGGGAAATAGTTCTGGATATTGGAATTGAAGCTAAAGTAAACAGAAGTAGATGCCAAAAAATGGAAGCAGCCTCTAGATTTACACAAAACATATCTAACAAGAACAGCTTTTCTAAATATACATAATTTAGACACTATAACCTGTAATTTTATGACAGAGGTGGCCAAATTATTCGACCAAAACTCTGAATATCTTCCTTAACTACTGAACAGTAATGAATGAGCTGCATATATATATATATATATATATATATATATATATATATATATATGATTTTGTTCCGTAATTTTACGTCCTCCAACGTTAAGTCATATGGAATGGGTTAAATGATGCTCAAATGATCCCAGGGTCCATAGAGCCTAGAGATACCAAACATTCTTATTTCAGGATACGCGAAAACCCCGGAAAACCCTTATTCAGTTAACTCACCCTAAATGATATTCATGTCCCTAAAGTCACTATTCATTTCAATGAAAACGCAATATTTTGTCTCTTTTCTTCTCAGATACTGGTATCTTAATGCAAGATGTTTAGTACAGAAGAACGAGTTGCCATTGTTTGTGCACGGGTACGCGAATAGTCATAGGAAGACGACAGAGCCGAATTTACCAGTAAATTCCATAAACCAGCCCCATGAATGGCACACATTCGTCTGTTTGTGAACAAATTTAAGCGTACCGGCAGTGTGTCTGATGAGACACGTTTTGGACGACCACACTTCTTGGCAGAAATAGTGCAGCAGGTTCAAATTGCCAATGATGGAGTCCGAAGGCGTCAATTCGACGCCTTAGTTGGGAATTAAACGTCCCTCGCAACACAGTGTGACAAATTCTACTTTTCACTCTACGAAAATGTCTGTATCACATTCAAGTTCTGTACCATCTTGAGGACTAGGATTTCGCCTGTCGTCGGGCAATGTGTTATGACCTCCTGCAATGTGTAGAGAATTAGAAATTAATGGACAACACTGTATTCTCCGATGAAGCCACTTTCCATATATTTGGGAAAGTGCACAGCCGCAGCAGTCGAATATAGACATATGAAGAACTACATGAGGTATCGGAGTGGGAACGTGATACACCGAAAGTCAATGTTTGGTTGGGTATGACAAACGCAAAACTGTACGGCCCATTTTTCTTTGCCGAAAAGTCAATAACAGGTAACATCTACTTCAAAATGTTAGAACTGTTCCTTGAACCACAGATTCAAGAGGATGGCATTCGTGATACAGTTGTGTTCCTGCAAGATGGTGCGCCTCCACATTTTGCAAACATCCTACATGCTTACCTGAACAGAACCTTTTCATGAAGATGGATAGACAGGGGTTCACCTCGGCTGTGGGCTTCCCGTTCACCGGACCTTACTCCTTTAGACTTTTTTGCATGGGGGTACATCAAATCTAAAGTGTACACTAGCAAAGTGAATGGTTTGCCTGAGTTACGGTATCGTATCAGTGAAGCAGCAGGTCGAATTACGGTTGACATGTTACAGTCGACATTTCGTTCCACTACTGAAAGATGGCGTATGTGTTTTGAGCTAGATGGAAGTCATGTGAAAGGGCACTGCAATATGTGTAACACTTCAAATAATACTAATTTTTCAATGACTGTCTTCCTTCATTGAAATGGATAGTTACTTTAGAGACACCCTGTATATGACACAAAAATTAGAGTAGTACTTTGTAGACATCCCTTTGTTGGAAATTAACATTTTTATTCGGTTAGGCATGCCCTCCACCATTGTTTTACACATATTTGTATCATCTGCATCATGTTGCCAGACATTTATAAGTATCTCGATAAGTTGAGTTTTAGTTGTTATGTGGGTTTTATTGATTTTCTTCTTTACAATGGACCATAAATTCTCGATATGGTTCCTATCAGCACTATTTCCTGGCCATGGAGGCATTGAAAGATATAAATCCCGCAAGTATTATGGCATTTTCTTGGCTTTGTGACACAGTGCACCATCTTGCATTAAGATATAGAATCATTTCCGAACCATTCCCTTGTCTGGGTCAGAAGCCGGGTTTGAGGAACTCCTAGGCACTGATCCTGTCCCATAGTACCCTCAACAATGTAGAATCTTCCAGTAACATGGACAAGCATAGCGCTCCAGACCATCACTTTTGAAGGGTGTTACGCAGTTGGTTGCACTCACCGAGGATGAAACTCTTCTGCAGTTGTTTTCCGGACATACTGACAGCTTTCGTCATCAACTTAAAACTTGGATTCATTACTAAAGCACACCAGGAAAGAGAAATCCATATTAATGGCTGCTATTGGTCAAAAATATACTTAAAAGTTATCCCAAATAATGCCTTTGTATAGTCTATGAAAGTTATCCATAATTGAATCTGGATAAAATTAAATTATCTTTGTTAGAAACAGTAACACAGTGTATTGCATTAATTACCTTTTTCCAGTCATCAGAAAACCAATGTTTGAGACCCTTTGGACAGTTCAGCCTCTTTCTTGCTGTCAGCTTTGCTTTTCTTCTGGGTCTTCGAGACTTCAACCGCCATCGAACAGGGTTCTCCTGATAGTTCTTGATGATACTTCTAAGCCTTTAGCTACTAACGTATTCCTCAGGTCTCTACTAGTGGATTTTTATTTCTGCGTGCCTCAGCTATAATTTGCTTTTTCTTACACATTTCCTGCTTCGCTGCGCCTGATATATCTTATTCGTTTATTTGTTTAATTCTGCTTATAGACTTTTGTGATGTTTTGAGTCTATGTGCTACTTCATTTTGTGTATACCAAACTTCTGCTATTATTGCCCTCGTAATACAAATTTTTCTAGGTGATAAGTCACTTTTCTTCCCCATTACCTCAAATTTCCTTTAACATTTAATCTCAAAGGTTCTCTAGTCTTTTACTGCATGCATAGAACTTTAAATGCTTTAGTGTAATACAGAAGAAGTCTATTGGCAAAATAAAGCCAAGAGTTCTAAATATAAATGTTTGAAATGTCCAATAAATTTGCATGGACACATATTAAAACACACAATAAATGTACTCTTATGACAGCTGACAGTTATACCAGCTTAGCAGTTATACCAGCATATACTTACAAAATATCCCACAAATCATCATAAAATATCCCTAAGTGATTCTTATGTATCATTTAATCGTTGTTGCATCCAATCGTGTCATTAATTCAGAGTTAGGCTGAAATAGGCTTAGTCTAATAATTTGGCCAGCTCTGCAGAGTGTCTATATGGAGTAGAAAAATTAATGTTGTACGGAAAAGTAGATACCGACAAAGTAGAAAAAAGAGCGTAAAAGTATTAGAAAAGTTATGATTCTACACGTTGTAGGTTAGGAATTCAGATTTATGAGTGTAAAGGAAATAGAAAACTATTTCCAAACATCCATAGTGATATTATATTGTATCTCACGTTAGTGTAATCCTGCTGAAAACAACAGGGCAAAGCAGACTTAACTCGCCAAGTGTTACGCGCTACATGCATCCATATCGGTTCAGGTGGTTCGTTAAAATTTTAATATCAAATTTTTAGGTGGAAAGCAATGTTTTCCTCACTATAAATGGGTAGAGAAAATAGTGAACACTGGTTGAGGAAGTGGTAAGGTCAGCAGGTTTTATGCCAGACGATATTAATTTTTCTGTGTAATATTTGACAGAATCAACGAACGAATGAATTATTTACTGTGCATTTTTCAAAATTTTACAATTTACATCTTCAGGCTATATTTATTTGTCTTTACCTTGTTGTTACCTTGGCTTCCATGACATCCTGATCTTCTGTTCTGTCTGGTAGCTCTTAACCTCCATACCTCCTTGTTACTTAATTAGTCCCTTTCTTCACCCTCACCTTCCCTTCTTATATTCTTTACATTTATTTGTCTTTACCTTGTTGCTACCTTGGCTTACATGACATCATGATCCTCTGTTCAGTCAGATAGCTCTTAACCTCCATAACTACTTGTTACTTAATTAGTCCCTTTCTTCCCCCTCATATTCCTCTCTTATATCCTTTTCATTTATTTGTCTTTACCTTGTTGCTACCTTGGCTTACACGACATCAAGGATCTTCTGTTCTGTCAGGTAGCTCATAACCTCCATACCTACTTGTTACTTAATTAGTCCCTTTCTTCCCCCTCATATTCCCCTCTTATATTCTTTACATTTATTTGTCTTTACCTTGTTGCTACCTTGGCTTATACGACATCAAGGATCTTCTGTTCTGTCAGGTAGCTCTTAACCTCCATACCTACTTGTTACTTAATTAGTCCTTTTCTTCCACCTCATATTCCTCTCTTATATTCTTTACATTTATTTGTCTTTCCCTATTGCTACGTTGGCTTACATGGCATCATGATCTTCTGTTCTGTCAGGTAGCTCTTAACCTCCATACCTACTTGTTACTTAATTAGTCCCTTTCTTCCACCTCATATTCCTCTCTTATATTCTTTACACTTATTTGTCTTTACCTTGTTGCTTCCTTGGCTTACATGACATCCAGATCTTCGGCTCTGCCAGGTAGCTCTTAAACTCCATATATCTTTGTTACTTAATTAGTCCCTTTCTCCCCCCCCCCCACAATCTTCCTTTCTTATATTCTTTACACTTATTTGTCTTTTCCTTGTTGCTTCCTTGGCTTACATGACATCCAGATCTTCGGCTCTGCCAGGTAGCTCTTAAACTCCATTTATCTTTGTTACTTAATTGGTCTCTTTCTCCCCTCCCCAATCTTCCTTTCTTATATTCTTTACATTTATTTGTCTTTACCTTGTTGCTACCTTGGCTTACATGACATCCTGATCTTCTGTTCTGCCAGGTAGCTCTTAATCTCCATACCTACTTGTTACTTAATTAGTCCCTTTCTTCCGCCTCATATTCCTCTCTTATATTCTTTACATTATTTATCTTTACCTTGTTGCTACCTTGGCTTACACGACATCAAGGATCTTCTGTTCTGTCAGGTAGCTCTTAACCTCCATACCTACTTGTTACTTAATTAGTCCCTTTCTTCCCCCTCACCCTCATTTCTTATATTATTTACATTTATTTGTTTTTACCTTGTTGCTATCTTGGCTTACATGACATCATGATCTTCTGTTCTGTCAGGTAGCTCTTAACCTCCATACCTACTTGTTACTTAATTATTCCCTTTCTTCCCCCTCATCTTCCTTTCTAATATTCTTTACGTTTATTTGTCATTACCTTGGCTTACATTACACCCTGGTCTTCGACTCTGCCAGGTAGCTCTTAACCTCCATACCTACTTGTTACTTAATTAGTCCCTTTCTTCCCCCTCATCTTCCTTTCTAATATTCTTTACGTTTATTTGTCATTACCTTGTTGCTACCTTGGCTTACATTACACCCTGGTCTTTGGCTCTGCCAGGTAGCTCTTAACCTCCATACCTCCTTGTTACTTAATTAATCCCTTTCTTCGCCCTCATCAGCCTTTCTTATATTCTTTACGTTTATTTGTCTTTACCTTGTTGCTACCTTGGCTTACATGACATCCTGATCTTCGGCTCTGCCAGGTAGCTCTTAACCTCCATGTCTCCGTGTTACTTAATTAGTCCCATTCTTCCCCCCTCATCTTTCCTTCTTATATTCTTTACATCTATGGCCCATTTTTCTTTTACCTTCTGCAAGAACTCACTAATACTTCTAACCTTCTTTTCCTCCTTTACCGTTAACATTTTTATAGCTACTATCCTCATCTCTACTTTCTTCCATCTTTCCTCCCAAAGCTTGTTTCTCCACATTGCGACCTCCTCGCATTCTGTTACATAGTGTTCTATGCTTTCCTTTCTCCCACACAATTCACATATCCCTTCTCGGTACCTGTCATTCCGCTTACAAATATTGCTCCTGTTATCATCCAAGCCAACCCTTCTCTCTCTTGCCTGTCATTTAAATGAATGTGCTCTGTTATTAAGGGATAGCACAACAGAATTTTCGAAACACCATTTCTGAGGGTTTAAAACTGATTTTTAAGAACACAAATCTAGTGCAATTTACCTCTGCGGTACAGAGATTAGTATACTGTTATCTAAATCAGATCTTGATTCTTTACGGGCTGAAAAAATATTAAAACTACTTTTTTCAATGTTTCATGGATTTTGGAATTGTACCCCGACACTGGATATATGATCTAAAGTGTAAAACTGCACGTGTCTTCTTTTATAACCAAAAGTGGTAAAAATAAACTATCACGAAACTGTTGGGTGTGAATTGGTTGCTAATGGATAATTGATTCCGAATTCAAAGCTGCCGTTATCGCTGTAAATTACAAATGGATCACATAAAAGAAAAACCAGCATTGGTGTTGTTATTATCAGCTTAGATATTGCTTGATATAATTTAGTTTAGCAGTTGAAAATCCTCTTTCACCTACTTATAGACTTTATTACGCTAATACCCTTTTAATTGGGAAGAGTGTTAAATTGATGAGAAGCCTTACGAACCATTTCAATGTGTATTTGTGGCGGATTATGACGTCTAGCTTCCAACTTTAGCCTTTAAAGATATAACGATATCAAAAATAGGGAGCACATAAATTTAGAGTAGACGTAACACTTCTCCTTTCAAAGGAAGAGATGTATTTGCCAAAGTAAATCTGATGTTAAATTTCATGCTTTAGACTTCAGCAGTGGAAAGAAACAGACAAAAACAATACTGTACGGGGGTGATCTGAAAAGTTTCCGACCCCAATATGAAGATGACAGTACTAGTAAATAAAAGTCAGTGAATTTCGCTGCTCATCTGTTGACAGTTAGTCACCAAAGTTTCAGCCATTTTGGACGCTCAATTGTTATGTAATAGTTGCTTGAGTGAGTAGATGTTAGCATTTTTATGAAAATAGACAAAATCAAGTGTCAAGCTGTCATTAAGTATTTGTTTTTGAGAGGCAATACGCCTACGCAAAACAAAGATGAGTTTGATTCTGTGTATGGGGACTCTGCACCATCATTTACCACAGTGAAATTTTAGGCAGTGGAATTTAAACGTGGCCGTAAGAGCTTAGGAGGCAATAAACGTTCCGGACGTCCAAAATCTCCAACTACCGACGAAAACATCGCCAAAGTCCACCAAATGTTGATAGACGACCGCCGAATTAAACTGAGAGAGATAGCAGATGCTATGAAGCTGTCAGAAACATGTTGGTCACACATTAAATAAACATTTAGACCTGAAAAAAGCTGTCCGCACTTTAGGTGCCGCGTTTGCTCACGTCAGACCAAAACCGTGTTTGAATGAACATTTTCAACGCTCTGTTAGCGAAGCTTAGGCGCAATAAATCCGATTTTTGGCGCCGAATAATTACTGTAGATGAAACTTGCATACACCATTGTACGCCCGAAACAAGAATACAGTCCAAACAATGGCCTGCAGAGTGGGAACCGGCTCCAAAAAGAGCAAAAGCTGTTGTTTTTTGATTGCGAAAGTGATGGCGAATGTCTTTTCTTGGATATTGATGGAGTTATTTTAATCGATTATACTCATAAAGGAAAGCCAGTACAGGAGCACATTACACATCATTAATTGACAAGCTAAAGGCAGAACTTGCGGGAAAACGGCCACATTTGCAGAAAAAGTGTATTCTGTTACGCCAAGACAACGCACCGTCTCACACCTCAGCAGTTGCAATGGCTAAAATCCTCGACTTACAGTTTGAACTGCCTCACAAGCCGCCTTAAGAGATCTAGCCCCAAGCGATTTCTTTTTGTTCTCGCATCTGAAACTTGCGCTCGGAAAACAGAGATTTTCGTCAAATAAAGAAGCAGTCACATTCGTGAACAATTATTTTGCAGAGAACAACGACGAGTACTATTTGGACGGGCTACAGAAATGCGAGCACCGCTGGGAGAAGTGTGTGGAGTTACTAGGAGACTATATTGAAAAACGCCGAGTACTATTTGACTGGTTACAGAGATTCGAGCATCGCTCGGAGAAGGTTGTAGAGTTACAAGGAGATTATATAAAAAAAAACTTACAAAATGTCCTGTATATTTACTAGGTCGGCTTTTCAGATCACCTATGTAAACGCATGAACGGCAGAAGATTTTTCTGGGACAACCATAGAGTTCTGGAAGTTTCCCTTCCATATCACGCTGGCCATAGTACCTCAATGGTTTAGAGTGGCTGGACGGAGACAAGAAAATTCGTGGTTCAAATCCCGGCTAGGCATTGAATTTTTCAGTCTGGCTCTACCCTTTCATAGTGCTAGTGTGAAAGAACAATTGATTTCCACTAATTGTACCTAATAGTGGTCCGAACTATAAAGCCCAGGCCTTAAAGTACTTACAGCAATGTAAGTCGCCATTAAGGTAGTTGTCTCATGTGTTTATGAGAACTCCTAGTGGTTTACCGGGAAAAACACGAGTCAGTTGGAGAATTTAATGCCACGTTGGTACGTTGGCCACTGTAGCTCAATGGTTTAGAGTGGCTAGTCGGAGACCAGAAGGTTCATGGTTCAAATCCAGACTATGGCATTGAAGATTTCAGTCTGGCTCTAACCTTTCATAGTGCGTCCTACACAAGGCTAGTGTGAAACAACAATTAATTTTCATTATTATTTTCGTTTGTGCTATTACAACTGAAAAAACGTAGGAATCAAGGTTTTGCGGGTGATCAGCCGTGTCAGGCTTATAAAGGTAGAGACAACGGCCATTATAGACTCCATGGCCTTCTCCAGCATCCTGAAGGTACTGAAGAAGGCCACGGAGTCTACAATGGCCGAAAGCTCGTCCTATATAAACCCGACACGGCTGACCACCCGCTTAGCCTTAATTAGTAATGCTCGCCGTGAATGCTTCAAGTCTTACTTAAAAAACAAAAACAAAAAACAAAAAACTTGTCAATTCTTGCTTTTCATCCAGGAATGAACTTAAAGTTTTGTGCATTTCAAAGTCTATTCTAAGAAATTTGAAGATATACATTTCGTTCTTCATGAAAATGTCTTAAACATATGGCATTTTTATTAAAACTTTGGAAAATTTGTACATATGAAGATAATTTTTAAGCAGATATCTTTCTACAGGTAAGTAATGGAGTTTAATATGTATGCCGATTAAGCAAATATAGTTAGAGGAATCACAGTTAATAAAACGTTTTAAAAACTGCCTAAAAGACAGAAGAAACGTATTCAAAATATATTTAATTCATAGACAAAATATAAACTTCAAGCTTGCCACTGTTTATATTATGTTTTTTTCAAATGGGAAGAGTTCTGGAGTCTAGCTAATCAAATGACGTATCACACTCAGCGTTGCGAGCTTCTTACCTCACCCCTTTTATACTTCCCTCTCTCTCGCACACTAGTACAACATGCAGGTCTGCTTGGCGCAGACGTAAGGGTAATTAAATTATATTTTGCTAACATTTACAATGATGCATTTGCCAAAATCAACATTCGGAAAAGCATTTCCGCTAGTTATGTATATTTTAAAATACTGTAACAATAATCATAGTTTATGAATTACCTGTTTTTCTAATCCAATGGTACTGCCAGTGGCTCATCCATATCAATGTCAATGTCACTTCCGTTAAGAGACAATTCGTCATTGTCACTGTCTTCATCTTGTTGAATCCTACAAATTTATGATTACAGGCTTAAAAACCATGTCACGTACTATTTCTTTCTTACAATCGTCTTCTTGAAGCTTTTCTGCATGTCTCACGCTGTTTACCCAGCCCTGTTGTGTTACCTTGTCAATTTCTTCATGAACACCTCGTTCAGCGTCCGTCAGTTTAAAAGCATTATTGCTGTTTGCAATCACCTTTTTTATTTGAGCCCACACCAACTCAATTGGATTATATTGGCAGTGGTAGATAAGCTGGGAGGCGTATTACCTCTTGTTCCGTTTCAATTCCAAGTTGATGCAGCTGATACACTTCTTCCGTGCTTTTAAACGGAAGTACTCTTTGCAATAACTCAGTTTTAGTACCTGTTTCCGAAAATTTTTTGAAGAACGTGTACACCTTACAAATAATACTTCTAACCTGACTTCGCAATACCTGCCCTTTCGACTCGCCACTAAATTCACCGGAAGAAGCCATTGCACTATTTAACTCTTACTCTACTGTTGTGTATAGAACAACTGAATGATATTGATCTGAAATCTCCAGAGTAAATAAACACTTCTTATCCAGCATTCATTAATAAACATAATCATACAGCATTCCACAGGCTAACAGGAAATGAAGTGTTTGCTCGTTCTCGAATTTTACACCTTGACTTATTCACAGTAATTCTTTTATCCGTCATGTCAGTAGTTTAAATTTCAGTTCTGAGTAATTAACAGTATATGAGCATACGTACACACCAACCACTTTGAAGCCCGCCTTGGTAGCGTGGTGGTAGCGTGTCTGCCACACGTTCAAGGTGCCGAGTTCAAATCTCGGTCAGGGTGAATTACCTGGATAAGGTTTTTTTTCCCCGGGGGGTTTCCCTTATCCTTCAAGACGAATGTCGGGTATGGACTTTGGGCTACTTTCAGCATCATTTCACCCATTCCGTTCATCGTCCGATATGGCTTAAAGTTGGAGGAGTAAACTACAAAAAAAAAAAAAAAAAAAAAAAAAAAAAAAAAAAAAAAAAAAAAAAAAAAAAGCTTTGAACCCTCTACAGTAAATAGAGATTACGAAAATTCATAAACAAATATATTATGTGATCAGACACGTTCTGCCAGGAATTCTTTTATCACGTCATGTCAAACATTTAGGTTTCAGTTCTGAGTAATTACAAATGTACACGCATACATGCCAAACAATAATGATATTCATACAGTGGTCACGTCGTGATTTATTCTTATAATAAAGGTAATAGTGGCTTATTTATTTGTATTAGAAAAATTATTTGAGCTAAAGACATGGGCTTTTCATGGTTATGTTAAGAACATTACTCTCTAGCTTCTAGATTCGGCAAAATCTGAATGTTTGTCTTAACGCAAATAGTATTTCATACAGATTAATTATCAGGGTGTCTCATAAATTCGTTCGATTCTTGTTACGTGTTTACGACTAAGAACTCCTGAGAACACTGCATGCCCCCATTACTTTTACGTCAAAGAAGTTGCCTAACAATATGCAGTTTGTTTACAAATACAATAACTGAAAAGAATGCTATGAACACAAACCACAGCGACCTCACGGCCAAAGGTAAATAGGTCAACTTATGTAAGAATTGTTAACCAAACTTCAGTACCAGTTTGTGGATGCAACAGTGTGGAGTTGTAACTTGTGAATGTTAATATGGAAGGCAAGAAGGAACATTTTCGACATTTAATGCTGTTTTATTACCGAAAAGGTAAAACCACCTCACAAACTCAACGGAAAATTTGTGCTGTTTACGGAAAAGATGCAGTGACGAATCGGTCATGTCAAAAATGGTTTACTCGATTTCGAGCTGGGAACTTCTCTGTGAAAGACAAACCTCATTCTTGACGACCTGCGGTTACGGATGAGGAAAGGATAAAGGACATGATTACGAACAACCCCAGAATAACAACTCGGGAGGTAGGTCAGGAGCTAAACTTATCTCATGCAGCTGTAGCCAGGCACCTAAAGAAACTCGGTTACGTAAATCTTGTGGATGTATGAGTTCCGCACGAACTGAGTGAACAAAATTTAGTTCAGCGCGTTTCCATCTGTGACGTATTGATAAGACGCAGTGAAACTGCCCCTTTTCTGAAACAGCTGGTTACAAGAGACGAAAAGTGGATAGTGTACAACAGCATCCGAAAGAGAAAGTCATGGCGTAAGAAAGGGGAACCACCACTCTCAATTTCTAAACCAGGGCTTCATCCTGATAAGATTATGCTGTGCACTTGGTGGGACTGGAAAGGAATTATTTATTACGAATTTCTTCCTCCTGGGGAGACCATCAATTTTGAGAAATGCTGTTCTCAGTTGGATCGTCCGAAGGTTGCCCTAGAAGAGAAAAGGCCAGAGTTAGCATATCATGGTGGAGTCGTCTTTCATCAAGACAATGCCAAACCTCACACTTATATGGTAAGTCGACAGAATTTACGGGATTTCGACTGGGATATGTTACCTCATCCGCCTTATTCTCCAGACATTGCCCCATCCGACTATCATTTATTCCGATACCTGCAAAACTTCATTAATGGCAAACGCCTTACTTCCTTGGAGGATTGCAGACTCGCCGTAGAAGAGTTCGTCAACCAGAAAACTGCAAGATTTTGGAAAAATGGTATTGATAAGCTTCCTGAGAAATGGAGAGATGTTATTGACAATAATGGTGCAAACTGCACAAAATCAAGTTTGTTTTGAAAAGTTTATTGCCTTGTTTACTTTCGATGACCTTGCGTATGTAAACAGATTACCCCTACATAATTAGGCAACTTCGTTGCCGTAGTTGTGATACGGGCATGCAGTGCAGGCGTTCTTTGTCGTAAACACGTAACTAGAGTCGAACGAATTTATGAGACAAACCAATAGTTTGGCGCTCCTCACACACAACTTAGTGGGAATGCAATACAACAATACCGCAGGACTGCGATTGGTTGCCCACCTAGTAGCGCTCAAGGACAAACACCTTCCCATTTGAAACACTTAATATCTGCACGCTTGTGAAATCACAATATCCAAATTGTCCACAGAAGCAGACTGGAATTTATGGAAACACTACTGCTAGATCGATTTATGGGATTTGAGCAGCTACCATCTGAATGAGTCACAGTTATTAAGTAGCAACTAATGAGTGCAGACTTCATCGCTCGTTAACAATTACATGCTGGGAGGCGGCCGTAAGCCTGTTTTCTCTGGGAGCAACTGTACAAAATGTGTTTATTTATGCGATGCGAGAGGTAACTAAAGCACAACTGCAACAATGAGGTACGTCACATTAATCTTGAAAACGAGAAGCCTGTTGTAGAGATAGCCGTGAATTACTGCGAGCTACCTACGTAAGGAAATGTCTGGTCTCTTACAGTACATGTACTAAAACTGCCATTCCGATATCGTTTCTCCGTTCATCTTCAAATATTCTCTCATAATATACACGTATTGGCAAATTTTTACAGAAAAATCGATTGAGGTTACGATATATCGATAATAGGTCTGGAATCCCGATGCCGTTTATACCTGGATGCTCTCGATACTTCGAGATAAACTCTCGATGAAGGAATTCGATCAATATTTTGAAAATCCTCCACAAAAGCCCTGTTTTTAAAGGAAATATGAAACATTTTGTAAAGATGGTCAACCGAAAAATTTAATGCCATGGCCGGGGTTTGAACCACGGGTCTCCTGGTTTACGTTCAGTCGCTCTTACTCAATGAGCTACCATTTTTTTTTTTTTTTTGTATTTTACGTCCTCCAACGTTAAGTCATATCGGACGATGAATGGAATGGGTGAAATGATGCTCAAATGAGCCCAGGTTCCATAGAGCTTAGTTGCCCGACATTCGTCTTTCAAGATAAGGGAAAACCCTGGAAAAAACCTTATCCAGGTAACTCACCCTGACCGAGATTCGAACTCGGTACCTCTTGAACGTGAGGCAGACACGCTACCACCACGCTTCCGAGGCGGGCATGAGCTACCATGGCCAACGTGCCGTACTGACATTAAATTCTCCAATTGGCTAATATTTTCCTGACACACAATGTTCTGCCTTAATTGAACTGGCACACTCAGGAACGCACATTAGGCACAGCCATGGTACCATCACCAATGCATCACTCAACTGGCGATGAATTTCATAAGTGTCACACCACGAAGAAAACGAATACTTACACGCTGTTTTTGCAATGAAAACGTTGTCCTTTTTAAGCATAAAAAACAGTACTAAGTCTCGTCACTCCCACTAGAGTTCTATGCACCCTACAGTGCTGCCATCTCTCATCTATTCAGAAAGAGTGCACGTGTATTTTGAAAAGAAAACAGTAGTTCCTATTGGGTCCCAGTCCTGAAAAATAAGTTTTCTAGCTTGAACGCACCTCGCATTATTCAGAAAACTAAACATAGATAAGTAAACATTAATATAGAAACAAAGAAAACAATTATTGAACAAAGACTTAGAATGATATGGTATATTTATTGTGCATATTCCAAACGATTGCGCATCATATGAAACTATTGTGAAATGCAAAAGAAAATTTTCAAACTGGTCACATGTCCCTGACAGATGAGCCAGGAGCTGGTAGACCGTCAATTATAGACGATGCTGTCACAGTGAAGAAAGTGTAGTGTTTGATACTTTGTCTTCCAGATGTAGTTTTTCATTTGTTTTCATTACAATGCATATTTTCTGAGGGTTCAATAAAGTACGGAAAAACAATGTTTATTCAAGTATTGCTAAAAGTAATTCGCCAAATACGAAATCTCGAATGCTAATAAAGATCACTTGCAGTTCTTAGTAGGCAATACTATGTTAAGATTTATTCCACCACTATAAAACAACTTTTTAATATCGCTTTGTTTTATATTTAGTGTGCGACACTATTTTCATGGAATTTTAGTACCATTAAGGTGGAAATCTAACCATTTGTAAGCGTTCCAGGTTTCGTACAGGAAAGACTGCATACATTGCGACAAGATAAGAGGTTGGTCTGTCCAGAGCAATAAGGTTCCTACCGTGCACTGCAGAGTGTCGCATCTTTTCGGCACGTTCGCTGGGGTGTAACTGCAGTGGTTTCCTATAAAACTTTCAAATATTTTACTGACTACTTCTCCACTAACGCAAGCAGTGGAATTATTGAACTCTTTCCAAAAATTCTATATTGAAATATGGCCATAAATGTTGTTCTTAGGGTTACTGAACACAAAATGAAGCGTAATTAAATTTTCTAGTTTGACATGTGTGTATTCGTGCACCTGCGCAAGCAAAGACAAATTAAAGAATGTCTCTAAATATCTTACTATTAAGTTTAACTTATCTGTCAAGATTGCCAAAAACCTTTAGAAATACTCCTACACCAATGTACTTTCTTTTTCTCTTCGTTTCACTCTTTGTGGTACGTTGAATCAATCATTTCCCTACACTATGTCCAACGAGAGAATAAAATACCATACCATTCCGCGTCCACATTCCTTCGGAATGACAGCACTGTTACTACTTCTTTAAGTATAATATTAATATGTATTAATAATTTGAATATGCGTTAACACAAAAAACACGTATTTATTCAAGCCAACTACTTAATCGCTTCCTTAAGTATAATATTAATATATATTAATAATTTGAATATGCATTTTCAACACATTAAGACGTGTTTATTCAAGCCAACCACTTAATCGCTTCGTTAGTATAATATTAATATGTATTAATAAACTGAAGATGCATTTCCAACACAAAAACACGTATTTATTCTAGCTAACCGCTTAATCGCTTCGTTAAGTATAGTAATATGTATTAATAATATGAATATGCATTTTCAACACTAAAACACGTATTTATTCAAGCCAACCATTTAATCGCTTCGTTAAGTATAATATTAATATGTATTAATAACATGAATATGCATTTTCAAAACAAAAGCACGTATTTATTCAAGCCAACCACTTAATCGCTTCGTTAAGTATAATATTAATATGTATTAATAATATGAATATGCATTTTCAACACAAAAAACACGTATTTATTCAAGCCAACCACTTAATCGCTTCGTTAAGTATAATACTAAAATGTGTTAATAATTTGAATGTGCATTTTCAACACAAAACCACGTATTTATTCAAGCCAACCACCTAAACGCTTCGTTAAGTATAATATTAAAATGTGTTAATAATTTGAATATACATTTTCAACACAAAAACACGTATTTATTCAAGCCAGCCACTTAATCGCTTCTTTAAGTATAATACTAAAATGTGTTAATAATTTGAATATGCATTTTCAACACAAAAAACACGTATTTATTCAAGCCAGCCACTTAATCGCTTCTTTAAGTATAATACTAAAATGTGTTAATAATTTGAATGTGCATTTTCAACACAAAACCACGTATTTATTCAAGCCAACCACCTAAACGCTTCGTTAAGTATAATATTAAAATGTGTTAATAATTTGAATATACATTTTCAACACAAAAAACACGTATTTATTCAAGCCAACCACTTAATCGCTTTGTTAAGTATAATATTAAAATGTGTTAATAATTTGAATATGCATTTTCAACACAAAAAACACGTATTTATTCAAGCCAGCCACTTAATCGCTTCTTTAAGTATAATACTAAAATGTGTTAATAATTTGAATGTGCATTTTCAACACAAAACCACGTATTTATTCAAGCCAACCACCTAAACGCTTCGTTAAGTATAATATTAAAATGTGTTAATAATTTGAATATACATTTTCAACACAAAACCACGTATTTATTCAAGCCAACCACTTAATCGCTTTGTTAAGTATAATATTAAAATGTGTTAATAATTTGAATATGCATTTTCAACACAAAACCACGTATTTATTCAAGCCAACCACCTAAACGCTTCGTTAAGTATAATATTAAAATGTGGTAATAATTTGAATATGCATTTTCAACACAAAAAACACGTATTTATTCAAGCCAACCACTTAATCGCTTTGTTAAGTATAATATTAAAATGTGTTAATAATTTGAATATGCATTTTCAACACAAAACCACGTATTTATTCAAGCCAACCACCTAAACGCTTCGTTAAGTATAATATTAAAATGTGTTAATAATTTGAATATGCATTTTCAACACAAAAAACACGTATTTATTCAAACCAACCACTTAATCGCTTTGTTAAGTATAATATTAAAATGTGTTAATAATTTGAATATACATTTTCAACACAAAAAACACGTATTTATTCAAGCCAACCACTTAATCGCTTCTTTAAGTATAATACTAAAATGTGTTAATAATTTGAATGTGCATTTTCAACACAAAACCACGTATTTATTCAAGCCAACCACCTAAACGCTTCGTTAAGTATAATATTAAAATGTGTTAATAATTTGAATATACATTTTCAACACAAAACCACGTATTTATTCAAGCCAACCACTTAATCGCTTTGTTAAGTATAATATTAAAATGTGTTAATAATTTGAATATGCATTTTCAACACAAAACCACGTATTTATTCAAGCCAACCACCTAAACGCTTCGTTAAGTATAATATTAAAATGTGTTAATAATTTGAATATGCATTTTCAACACAAAAAACACGTATTTATTCAAGCCAACCACTTAATCGCTTTGTTAAGTATAATATTAAAATGTGTTAATAATTTGAATGTGCATTTTCAACACAAAACCACGTATTTATTCAAGCCAACCAGCTAAACGCTTCGTTAAGTATAATATTAAAATGTTTTAATAATTTGAATATACATTTTCAACACAAAACCACGTATTTATTCAAGCCAACCACCTAAACGCTTCGTTAAGTATAATATTAAAATGTGTTAATAATTTGAATATACATTTTCAACACAAAAAACACGTATTTATTCAAGCCAGCCACTTAATCGCTTCTTTAAGTATAATACTAAAATGTGTTAATAATTTGAATATGCATTTTCAACACAAAAAACACGTATTTATTCAAGCCAGCCACTTAATCGCTTCTTTAAGTATAATACTAAAATGTGTTAATAATTTGAATGTGCATTTTCAACACAAAACCACGTATTTATTCAAGCCAACCACCTAAACGCTTCGTTAAGTATAATATTAAAATGTGTTAATAATTTGAATATACATTTTCAACACAAAAAACACGTATTTATTCAAGCCAACCACTTAATCGCTTTGTTAAGTATAATATTAAAATGTGTTAATAATTTGAATATGCATTTTCAACACAAAAAACACGTATTTATTCAAGCCAGCCACTTAATCGCTTCTTTAAGTATAATACTAAAATGTGTTAATAATTTGAATGTGCATTTTCAACACAAAACCACGTATTTATTCAAGCCAACCACCTAAACGCTTCGTTAAGTATAATATTAAAATGTGTTAATAATTTGAATATACATTTTCAACACAAAACCACGTATTTATTCAAGCCAACCACTTAATCGCTTTGTTAAGCATAATATTTTTATTTATTAACAATTTGTATATGCATCTTCAACACAATTTATTCAAGTCAACCGCTTAATCGCTTCGTTAAGTATAATGTAAATATAAATTTTCGATGCTGAAAGCACATTTTTCGAGCTAAGTATCACGTAGCACACTATTAATATACATGAAAATTAACTGCTACTTACGTATTTTTCATACTCTTTAGCACGAGACTTGACCATTGCCAGCAATTTCGCCTTAACATGAACCTCGTGGGAAATTATATATTTGCTTTGTAGCCATGTTATGATGTCACTTGTTTGGCATGCCTTCTAACCTCAAACTGTGGTAGGGGGCATTGTCCATCACAATAACGCTATTCGGTTGTAATTTGGGGAGATTCTTTACATACCAGGATTTGAAAACGTCGCCATTCGTTTCTTCTTGATGAAATTCCCGCTGTTTGGAGACGAATACAAGCTCACCACCCTCGAAGCATTTAAGGCGACCACAGCACCAACCTTTCCCGAGAACGCGCTTCAGATTGCAACCACCACCACGTACCAGCACCACACACGCCGTGTAGCAGAGGCTTTCACCCATAAATGATTGGACGTAGATTAGATTTTTATTGTTCATATTGTGACGAGCTAACCATGTATTGTACTGGATAGGTAAGGTACACATCGCTAGATCGATGGGGGAGAGTTGATCAAGGTACCATTTACGTGGTTGTTAGATGTTGGGTTTTCTATCTGGTTCATTCCTACAAAATGTATGGTAAGACTAATTAAAGGTACAATTAACTCAACAAGAGTATTTACTACAAATGAGCAAATTACAAGATGGCCACAGCGGCCGTTTACTTGCCTCAAGAGGCTGAGGACAAATCCATCTATCCATGCCAAAGGATAGTTCAAGAGAGAGGGCAAGGCACCGGCTTACACAAACTTTTATCCAACAAGTGATGGAGTGCGGGGAGTGACGTCACACGTACTAGTGAAGTCACATAAACTATTATAAGTATTAATTAAAATAATCACTTGTGGCAATATTCCAAAGTTTTACAATTTTACTTATTTGTAAGCTAGCTAATACAGGAACTGACAAACGCGTAGTATTATGGGTTAAACATTTTTTGAAAGGGAGAACGCAAAACGTTAAAGTAGGTAAAGAGCTGTCCGATAGTGGAACCGTAATTTCGGGTGTGCCGTAAGGCTCAGTACTACGACCTTTACTGTTTCTTGTTTTTGTTAATGACATTGCTGTTAATATTAACTGGTTTGCAGACGATTGTATCATTTATAATAAAATTCAGAATACAGTGCATTAAACCGCTCTTCAGGATGATTTAAATGAAATCTGTAATTGGGCTGCGGCTAACAAAATGTCAATTAATGCCAAGAAAAGTAAGTCCATTGTTTTTAGTAGAACTAAGGACAAAATTATTGTTAACTATCACATGAGAGGGGTGCAAATTCCACAGGTGGACAGCTGCGAATACTTGGGAGTGTACCTGGCAAGTAATGGTGGATGGGACGAACAAGTAAATTCCACATCTAGGAATGCGTGGAAAGCATTACATTTCGTAATGAGAATATTGAAAAAGGGGAGCGCTAGGTCCAGGGAAATTGTCTACAAGGCCTTAGTGCGGCCGGTTATGGAATATGGAGTAGCATGCTGGGACCCGTATAGAGCTAACCAAATCGATCCACTAGAAAAAATACAGAAGAGGGCAATAAAATTCATAAAAAGAGGCAAGTATTTTGGGCCTATAAAAGGAGATGAGACTAAATGGGAGGAATTAAGAATTAGGCGTAAAAAACGTAGGTTGGTAGCATTATTCAAAGCTAATGCTGGTGTAAAGGCATGGGTGGACGTTAGTGTAAGATTAGATAATCCGGATTATTATGGACGAAACGATCATAGGTATAAAATTAAGGGTAGAAGATACAGAACCGACGTAGGAAAATCTTCTTTTGTTAATAGAACCATTGAAGAATGGAATGAATTCCCTGTAGCAGTCTTTCAGGGCTGTCCCCTGTCGCTGAAGAAATTTAGAAAAAATCTAGATGGTTTATAGTTTAACTTTTGAAGTATAATGGTATATAATATGTAAATAGAGAAGTAATTAGATATGTATTAAGTGACTAAAGTAAAATAATATCATGTTTGTATTGTTTATTGTGTTATTGTGGTAAATGTAGTATTTGTAATTTGATCTGTATTCTTAACTCTGCCACCGGGTAGTGCCCGATTGCAGCGAATAAACACATACATGTATATACATTTACAAATTTAGGCTGCATTTATGTGTCTTTACCTTGTTGCTACCTTGGCTTACATGACACCCTGGCTTCTGCTCTGCCAGGTAGCTCTTAACCTTCATGCCTCCTTGTTACTTAACACCATTCGTCCCCCTCAACTTTCTTTCTTATATCCTTTACATTTCTGGCCCATTTTGCCTTTACCTTCTGCAAGATATTAGCAATACTTCTTACCTTCTTTACCTCCCTGCACGTTAACATTTTTATAGCCACTGTCATCTTTTTTACTTTCTCCCATTTTTCCTCCCTAACCCTTTTTCTCCACATTGCAACCTCCTCGTATTCTGTTACATAGTCTTCTGCTTTCCTTTCCCCCACACAGATCTCAAATTCCCTTTTCCCTACCTCTTATCCCTCTTAGAAATATTATTCCTGTTCTCATCCTTGCTAACCCTTCTCTCTCTCTTGTCTATTGCAGTAATCTACATATGCTTCTCGTCCCCAATTTCTTTATATTTACTTGTAAAATTGTAATTGTTTCATATTTTCTAGACTTACCTGGTAAGTGAAGTCGTGAAATGGAAAGTAACTCAGTTCCCACCTCGGTAGCGGACGGTAGCGCGTCTGCCACACGTTCAGGAAGACCCGAGTTCGAATCTCGGTTAGGGCTATTTACCTAGATAATGCTTTACCGAGGTTTTCCCTTATCCTGATATAGGAATGTCAGGTAACTTTAAGCTCCATGGATTCCGGACTAATTTGAGCATCACTTCACCCATTTCATTGAGGCGGTACTTGCCCGTTAAGTACCTCATTGAGCCCTCCCGGCACTCAACACCTCACATGATAGAGTATGTGACGGGTGAGGGCTACGGATGGGTGGTTTAAAACAGGTCGGGCTTTTCTCAGGGTATGTCTACATGGATTCTCTCTTTTTTGTTTCAGGGAGTGGGTACGTCCTGACAGTTTATGGCTATTATCACATAAAAGACACCACGTCCGTTGAATGGCAAGTTTATTTATATAAGTTCCCTCTCCACTCGTCACTATTGTGTAGGTGTAACTCTCACATAAGGAGAGAGATTTAGGATTTGTCCGTTGCTGTGGGCACGACGTAACGACTAATTTGAATCACAGTCGCGAGTGAACTCATAAATATCTAGGACGCACCGAGTGATGTATGTAGCTGTGTACGCGTTGTCGTTTCTGGACGTCGCGAGAGCATTCCTTCGCGAACTAAAGTATTTCCGGAGGATTATACAACAACAGAACTTGGTAAAATCTTGATGATGTTGTAATGTGTGCTGTTTCACTCACTCACTCATATGTTTTGCTCTATCCATCCGCAAACACGGACTTTGATGAACTTTCAGTACTGGTTGCCCCCTTCACTCTTCTCTACAGAGTGTTTTTCTTAGGAAACTTCAAACGTCGCCATTGCACAAATTTCCCCTTTCTTTCGCCGAATTTTGGACACTTTAGAGGTAATGTGACCCACTACTCGGTCCTTACAGGTTCTGTTTCATCCCTACTCTTATATTTTATCGCAATTTCGGGTTTCTGAGGCATGTATTCCATGCAAATTCACTTCCCCACGGTGTAGGTAATTATTGCAGAAGCACGTTTGAAAACGTTAGCCTAAATCCCCGATGTCTATTCTCTCATCACGTACCATGTGCATACTGTAACTTTGTGGGTTCGGAGAATTAAAGGTTCAATTTGCAGAAAATAAAAATAGTTCTTTATTTGCGTAGGAATACACTGTTCAATTCTCACGTAACAACATTACATCAATACAACGCAATCTACAGAACGAAGGTCAATGACAATAACAACATCAGCTCTCGTTACAACAACAGTCTTGTTACACAACTTGAAACTCACTTTGTTTACAACTTGCTCGGCTGACGTGTCATAATCGCTTATATATCTCCTGATAACTTCTAGATCATTCTATGAATAAACCAGAAACCGAATTATCTCTATCAGTCCAGAAGTAACTAGAAATTTCCATTTATCACAATTTGTTTGTTTCGGTAGACCTATATCTGCATGTTATCTTTGTCTGCCGGCTCTTGATTTTCACACTGCCCGCCTATCAGTCCCTTTTGTGTAAACAAAGCACGCGATCGTAGATACGGGTTCGCGAAAATACCAATGCGACTCGTTGTCGCTTGGTTCCACCCTGGGGCGATTCTCAAACAATGCCCCTTTGTCGGCTCAACACAAAGAAAATTCCTGTGACGGTAAGTGTTCACTTTCCTTGCTATCCTTACATGTTGGGTTCACGTGCTGGCAATAAACTATGTGTATTGGGATTGCCTGTTTAGTTTCTGCACCTGTATATTAAATCATTATCCTGTACATTTGTTATAAATTAGCTTCATTCCCATTGTGGTATCTATCCTCCCTTAGTTATGCATTTACTATGACTTTCCCGGTTATTATGCCAATATTATGCTTAAAAGGGATGGTATGATCATTCATCGGGCGGCCCACCTTGGTAGCGTGGTGGTAGCATGTCTGCTTCACGTTCAAGAGGTCCCGAGTTCGAATCTTGGTCAGGGTGGGTTATCTGGATGAGATTTTTCCAGGGTTTTCCCTTATCCTGTAAGACGAATGTCGGGTAACTCTAAGCTCTTTGGACCCCGGACTCATTTGAGCATCATTTCATCCATTCCATTCATCGGCCGATATGACTTAATGTTGGAGGACGTAAATTACAAAAATGACACGAGGTAATACGCCTCTCACCTTACCACTGCCAATATAATCCAACTGAGGTGGTGTGTGCTCAAATAAAAAGGGGAATTGCAAACAGAAACAATACCTTTAAACTGACGGACATTAGACGACTTGTTCACGAAGAAATTGACAGGGTGACACAACAGGAGTGGGAAAACCGCGTGAGGCATGCAGAAAAGCTTCAAGAATATCATTTTAAGAAAGAAATAGCTCGTGATGAGATTTTGAAAGCTATAATCATAAATTTGCAATACTTAGATGATGAAGACAGCGACGATGACGAATTGTCTCTTAACAGATGTGACATTGAGAGGGATAAGGGTGAGCCACTGGCAGTTCCATTGGATTAGAAAAACAGGTATAGTGTTTTAAAATATATATAATTTGCGAAAATGCTTTTTCCAATTTTGATTTTGAGAACTGCATAATTTTAAAAGTTTGTAAAGTATAATTCGCTTACCCTTACATCTACCGCCAGGGAGACCTGCAAGTTGTATGAGTGTGCGAGAGAGAGGGAAATATAAAAGAAGTGCGGTAACAAGCTGGTAACGCTTAGTGTGATACGGCATCTGATAGCCGGACTCCAGAACTATTCCCATTTGAAACACATAATAGCTCGGCATTCGTATATTGCTAAAAGAAAATTGCGATGAAATCTTAGTCGCATCGGTCAACAGGAATAAAACTTTTGCCTACCCCTGATGTAAACAAATGAAGGTACAAATTATGATGACACAGATTAGTGTCACATACTGACAGCGTGTGTTATTCTTCTCCGAACTTTGTTAGTTCTCTTATTTATCAAGCGCATTATTCATTTTTCTGTCCTCCTTTTGTAGCAATACTTTTACGTTTTCTGGAAAGGGAAATATATAAATAAAGCAACATTTAGAAGAGACAGGGAGACAAGCATGCAACGTCGCGTGGGACCAGAAAATTGGAATGTAAAACAAAATGGGTTAATGTTACCTCGCAATAGGAAACAGTTTCACTTGTTTAATGCAAAGAAACATACCAGCCGCCTCTGCATGATACATCAGGGGTGTGCACCGGCACTCTCATTACAAAGTGATATCCACCTTCCTCCGACCACTAACTGGATTTTCGCTGCAGACCAAGTTCCTTGATCCAATTTTACCTTTTAAATCGTTTTCCCCTGTTTTATTGTAACAACCCTTACCGCCATTAAGGGGGTTGTATAAACAAGCTCCAGAATTAGGTTTCTGGTGGCGTCCTTATAGGACAATAAATGTCTTTTGCAAGGAATGAAACAGTCTGTTTTACGGCTTCCTTTCAATCATTTGCAGGCTGCTGCAATCCGTATTTCATTTAACGATCTTCTTTATCAAACAAATATACCTATGCCTAGGTAACGGCGTGCAGCGAATCGCGAAGTGGAATGGTTTGAAAATAAAATCGAGAATGATAATAGCGAGAGGGTAGTGGCGGGATTGTCTTAATCGCATTGAGCGTTGTGGAGTGGAAAACCGGCCAAGAGCAAAAGGAGGAACGAACCGCAAGTCCTTCCGACTGAAGAGCTGCAGGGTAAGGGAGTTTAAATGACTCTACTCTGAACTGAGGGGGGAAAAAACCTACCCTCTTTATTTCCCCGCTCTATTCATTGTTTACATATACTGGATCATCTGTACCACTACCTACCTCATTGTAACTATAAAAACAAACTTACAGTCTGTCCATCATGTATATGTTATACCGCAATGAATGTGGCAAAAATATATACACAATTTTCATTTCAATGACCTAAAATGTTTAATGCATTATAATAATTTAATATAACCATCAGACAAAAAGGACAACTATAAATCTGCATTTCTCTCAGGTATTTATGATTTATTTATGTTTAAATGATCTAGAAAAAAGTAAAAAATAATGGTATTTAAAAGAGGATCGATACTTAGGGACGGACAGGAATGGTTCATAGGAGACCAAAAGGTAGAAGTTTTAAAGGAATATGACTATTTAGGTATAAGGATGTGTAGCAGTGGAGGATGGGCTGCACAAGCCGGAATAATAATCTGACTTTGTGGGTTCGTGAAATTAAAAGACCGGTTGCACAAACTCAAAATGTTCTTTGTTTCCACCGGATTACAGTTGGAACACTTGCCGATTACATAGAATTACGTAGCGCACATAATTACAATTCACAAGTTCTGTCACAGGTCCACCCTTCACTCGCAATTACGTACAACACCTCCGATGCACGTACACAGTCTTCCAGTCCGTTCACTAGGACGGCGCTCCTCCGGCTGCTCGCCAAGAACTGAACTGACTTAAGAGCCAAGAGCGAGAACAAGTCGTCCGGCTGCTCCCGGACGGTGGATAGAGTACCACGGTACCTATCCGCTGTGCGGATTTACCCGTGCGGTCTATTAGAGTTTGTCTTTCCTCCAGTGCTTGGATGTCCTGATGGACCTAATTCGACCTCTGCCAGTGCTCCTGGCGGCGGGATGAGCTTCAAAGTAGGAGGCCAGTGCCCTAAACCTCCACGCTAGGGGCAACCTGCGTCGCAGTGTCCGTCCAGCGTGGCGGGGCCAGGAGCGAGAGGTGGGGTGATTGGGGAGCGTTTAGGTTATGGTTCTCCTTGAGGTCACACAGGGGGACCTGGCTGCCGGGGGTCAGCCGACGGGCCAGATCCAGCCCTGGTGTGGCCGGGACAGAGTGTAGTGTTGAGGGGATGAGAGGCTGGTCTCACCAGCCAAGGGCGCCCTTGGGGAGGTGGTATCTCTTTCGACTCCAGGCACACGGTGGTCATCTTGTCCTAGTGTGTTCACTAGGTGGTTGGGATGGGATGTAATCCTGGCATACAATGTGCGCGAGCGTTCACGCACAACGTCCTCAACGTAAGGTATGCCAGAATGGGTGTGTAGGATGTGTGAAGGAAACATACGTTCGGTATCATAGATCATCCTAAGCGCCCTGTTCTGCACGGCTTGCAGTCTGCAGATGGTGGTACGAGCCACTGATCCCCAGACCTCGCATCCATACAGGATCAGGGGCGGGATGATCGCACGATACACCCGTAGTTTCAGATGAGTGGGCATGGTCGGACGGTATATAGGGTACAACTGCCTAAGCGCTGCATGGCCGAGGCTGATTTCTTCACGGGCATGTGGAGTAAATGTGAGGCCGTGGTCCAGTCCCAGGTATTTGTCAGATGGGACACAAGGAATCCTTCTCTGCCTCAACCGCAGATCTCCTTCCGGGCTGCAGCCCCTTTTTATAGGAATATCGTTGTTTCTGGACGTCTTGCGGTTCGGTGAATTATCCTGAAGGTTCCAGACGTCAAGGAGGCGGAAAGAGATGGCTAGCGATGTTTCTTACAACCATCACCCTCGTTACCGCTACAAGATAAATGGGTAGGCGTGGGCGAATGCTTCCCGGCCCTCGCTCAGCCGTCAGTTGGTCGTGCCTTCCAACAATTGGGTAACAATAATAATGGCAGGGAGGCAATGTCAGGGGTAAGAATATGTAAACGTAAACTGGAGATGTCAGTTAGATGCTTAGAAAGGATGTATGAAGCGGTCGTTGAAGCCAGAACAATGTATGGGGCACATCAGAGATAGAAACACAATTAGACCAGATGTATGGACTGCTTTGCAAAGAACTACTAGGGCTGCCAAAATCAGCACCAAGAGAAGTGGCTTTACTAGAGTTGGTAATACAAAAAGGAGGGGAATGTTAATAGAGAGAACATTGACATTCTGGTGTAAGTGTATTAAAGGGCAGAAAGTGGAATTATTGAATCTGTGCATGAAACAACAGAAAAGCATCAACAATACAAATAGTTGGTGGGCGGAATAGGAAATAATGATATTAAAGGTAGGCATACGAGATCTATGGAGAGCAGAGGAGACAAATTATAACGGTTTTTGGAAGAAAGTGAGAACTAGACTACAAGACGTAGATAGGCTGGAGATATGGGAAAGTATAGAAGAAAAGAAATCTTTGAAATTTTATAAACAATTAAAGACAGAATGGGGTAGGGAAAAGTATATAGATCAATGTGGCAAAACTGGAAGAGAAGGCATAGCATGGATGACAGTAGGAATATTATACCTAAAAGGGTTGAGACGTAATGAGGTAGGAATGTGTGAATTTTGTGAAGCACTGTTCATTACCTGGTGGAATGTAGGGAGCTAACAAATTACAGGAGAAAAATATGGGATAAGAAATGGGACAGTGTAAGTAAAGAGATATTGGCATGCTACCGGGAATGAGAGAAAAGAAAAATAGATGTATAGGAGATTTCTTATATAGGATAAGAGAAAAGTGGATTTGGATAAAAGAAGAAAAGCTCAAGAAATGACACCAAGTTGCTCAGGAAAACCAAAGGCTTATAGCCAGGGGATCTAAGTCAGCAAATAAATCTTAAGGTCAGCAATTACATGTATTTGTACAAGGGGTGTAATACAGCATGTTCTATATTAAATTCTATTGTACTGAATTTGTAATGAATACTGTACAAATAAATAAATACCAAATATTAAATGAATCTAACCTTGTAACCTAAAAGTACGAGGGTGGGTGAAAAAGTAATGCCTCCTGTTTCTTTTTCTTTTTTTTTATCTTTTAATTGCCATGAAAATTGAATACAATTTACATAGTTTGACAACTACAACATTGAGGGTTAATTTGTCACTATTCAACATAATCTCCGTCCTTTTCCACAGCGTTAGTCCACCTTTTAATTACGGCATGTATTCCAGTGTGGTAAAACACACGGTCTTGCTTCCTAAGCCAATTGACGCACGGGCGTTTTCACAGCCTCCTCATCTTCAAAATGAATCCCACGATGAGCTTCCTTTATTGGCCAGAACAGATGGAAGTCTGATGGTGCCAGGTCAGGGCTGAGGTAAAACTTGCCATCCCAATTTCTCAATTTCTGCAGTGGTGTATCAGCTGGTGTGTGGTCTTTCATTGTCATGCAAAAGAAGAGCATCCGCCGTAGCTTTTGTTGG
Source organism: Mantis religiosa (assembly GCA_030765055.1). Taxonomy (NCBI): domain Eukaryota; kingdom Metazoa; phylum Arthropoda; class Insecta; order Mantodea; family Mantidae; genus Mantis; species Mantis religiosa. The sequence goes on along the minus strand of CM060956.1, from coordinate 135,596,375 downwards.
GCGAATTCGGCGAAGACGTGCTTTCAGCTTTTTGAAAGTTCTGACGTATTGGACAGAATTTATTGTGCATCCCAGCTCCAAAAAATCAATCATAAGCACACCCTCTGCATCCCAAAACACTGTCGTCATAACTTACCCTGCCGACCGCTGAGTTTTGGATTTCTTTTTCTTTCGGTGACGTTGGTGATGCCTTTCCATTGACTGCTTCTTTGATTCAGGTTCAAAAAAATGAACCCACGCATCGTCTCCAGTAACAATGTTTTCAAGAAACTCCTCTCCCTCCAAACTGAAGCGCTGCAAGTTTTCGGAGGCTGTTGTTTTCCTTGTAACTTTGTTTTGGGCGGTTAACATTCTTGGTACCCAAAGTGAATAAACATTTGAGTAACACTGAGGGAGGTAATGCGACACAATTCACCTGTTGTTACTCGGCGATCACCACGAATGTCAACGACTCGCTGAATGTTGCATGGAGTCACTGCAGCCACCGGCCTGCCGCTGCGCTTTTCATCTGCCAATGGTGTTTGCCCTACAGCTTCGTTACAGCGACGAACCCATCGTGTAACAGTGCTGACATCCACCGTTGCATCACCATACACATGTTTTAGCCTTTTGTGAATGCGAATTGGCGTTTCACCTTCCGCAGTCAAAAATTCAATCACAGGAGGCTGTCTAATACGAATGTCGATGTCAGCCATTTTGCAAGAGGATGCAGTCCTGCCACCTTTTGACTTAGGAAGTTACTGCTGCAGGGGATTGGAGAAGGTTTGAGGAATTGCGCCAAATTCAAATTTCCACATACCTTACATATTTAAGTGAGAAAAAGTAGGAGGCATTTTTTTACCCATATGGCATTTGCCGACTTGACCATAGTATTCGACTCGGTAGATTTCAACTGCTTAATAAGTTAATTGTATACAACAGGAGTACATTCTGAATATGTAAGACCGCTAGGAAAGAACTACACAAACTGCAACTTAGAAAGGAGTCAGAACAGATCAGATCAGATCAAATGTCGAAAGGGAAATCTTTGAAACAACAAAAGATGTCAGCAAGGAGACCCATTATCCCCAAAACTCTTTAACTGGATACTATAGTCAGAATTTAGACGGATAAAATTAAAGAAAAGCTGGGGCCTGAATACAAAGGGGAAGAAGCTAACCAACCTAAGATTTACAGATGATATTATTTGCAAACTCAGCGACAAAACTAAAAGAGACTCCGGCAGATCGAATTTGGCAATGGAGTGCAGTACGCCTCACTGTGCGGCACATATTACTCGAGTGCCCGCAGTACGCCCGCGTTCGGCAGTCAGTAGGCTTGGAGACTAACTTGCTGGGTGATTTAGGGGACGACCCAGTGGCCGTGATTTAGGCACTGCGGTTTGTTGACCAAATCGGTTTTAATAAACAAGTCTAACTTGCATTTTATATTTATTAATTTTAGAGATTTTAAATTATTAGTCTTTAGATGGTTTTTATGTCGTTTTAACAGTTGAGTGTTTTTATTATATTTTACCTTTTTAGCTAATTTTTTATAGCTTTTAGGTTTTAGTGTTGACTTCGGGCCCAAATGACCTTGTTGTCGACGGGCCCTAAAACACCACACACTCACTCACTCACTCACTCACTCACTCACTCACTCACTCACTCACTCACTCACTCACTCACTCACTCACTCACTCACTCACTCACTCACTCACTCACTCACTCACTCACTCACTCACTCACTCACTCCTACCCATTGGATATGCGGTAGATAAGGAAGAAATTCATACATAAAAAATAAGAATTGCTGGATTTGTAGGAATGGTTTATTTGTGAGGAGAGTAGGTTACGTGAATACAAAGCATGGATTTTTAATGAAGTCATGTGAGACATTCATTTGTTTAATAAATGCACAAAGAACAAATGACTACGTGGAGTTACCGTTGCTACACGTAATTTTATTTTTTGGACTGCATGAACATAGCATTTTATGCTGGATAATTCTATGTTTATCAGTTTAGTTATTATTAAAAGTGATTTGTACTTATTGAGGATGTAAACAACCTTAACTTGTTAAATACAGTGGGTGAAATGATGCTTGGAGTGTATGGTGATTTAGATTTTCACGCTATTTTGCTTTGCCCACATTAATTAACCTTAACCGAAAATCGAACTTGGGACATCTAGAATGCCATGCAAACACTCCATTCCCAGACTACAATAGAAGAGCTATTTGATTTGAAGCTACGTCTCTGTGCTACGCTATGACGTCATTACACAGCAGCGAGTTTTTGTGGTTGGCTAGGCAACGTTCATTTGTTTTAGTTTGCCGAGCATACAGATGTGGGATGTTTCCATAAAACAGGTTAATTTGTGGATTTCAGCTTTACCAGCAACAGTTCAATGACATGTTCAAATTTGATAAATTAACCTTTAATATCGGTGAACCAAGGTAGCTAATTGATATTATGAATAAAATTGTCTACAAAGGTGTAATATACAGACCAAAAAAGAAGTGTCTCCATGGAAATTTAAAAAAAAAAATGCTACTTTATTAGTTAAATATAAATATTCAAATCTGACATATAAAACTTTCTGATATTCTGGTTGTCTCAAAAAATATATTTAAGCCTTTACACATATTTTTTTAGTAATTTCTGCATACGGTTTTATACTCTGCCATCTCTTGAGCAATTTAAAAGTTTAGCAAAACGGCATTAGCCAGTGTTATAAATTTTCCCCCCTGTCTATGCTGAAAATCCGTGCTATATTATTAACACTAATACGTGGAACTGTTTTAATGTTTGAAAATGTCCAAAAATTTAATTTGGTTAATAGGTGTTGAGTAGAGGCTACTAAATCCACGTCTTGGAGTATTTTGAATTACGTCGGCGCCGTTCTTAGTTCACGGAGAGATGTAAACAATGTGGGAAAATGTATTACTCTGCCGACGACTGTGAATGGAGGGAATATTCGTGCTATTTTATTCCCACGTGTCAAACACGTGCGCTGTCAACAAACTTCTCTGCAAAGTTTTGATTTGCCAATTTCGATGTTTCGGTTAGATTTTGCGGTGGCGCTTTTTACGTTAAGATTAAATGCAAGAGTTTGTGATATATTTTTCTTTTTGTACGCTGAAGGGTGACGGAATGCTTAAAAAATTATTCAAATATTTAATCTCTTCACATAACCTCACCTCATTAAAAATTAAGACACGGGTTTTTCTGCGTAACAACTTTATAAGTAACGGCAATGACTTGAAATCACTTTGGAAATGACTTGAAAATTCTACTGGCATGCAACTGAAAAATTATACTTTGTATCTAATTGAGATCTGACAACGGATGAATTCCTTAAACGACTTCCACTCCTGAATTTTGATAATTTCTTCGCCATGAAAATGTATCTTCAGCTTAAAGTTATATTTTTTGTTATTTTTCCGTTAACGAACCCACGTCCAAGTTGCAAAGACGGCGTGGAAGCTCGCTTTGTAAAGCTATGCAATTCTTGGTTATTGTTTAATGCTTGAAGCACTTTTGTAATTGAAGTAGCTCCTTTTATTAAAAAGAACCATGAGCCTAGCCATGAATATCACTTTTAAAAATGCTTCTTATTCAACTTCAACAAGACGAAGCTTGTCCTTTACATGTATTTTATCTTATCAGTGGTCCTGTACGCGTGTTCCCGGACCAACGCCTCCAAACCACTCAAAACCTCTCCCTAAGAAAGATCATATCTGTTCCTCTCCTTACCACAAACCGCACATTACATACAGAAACGAACTCTCCTCCCATACCCGAGGCCATCCTCAAACGGGCCTCCTTCACCTGGGCGCGCATTGAAAGACACACCAACCCAACAATATATAATTTGGCAGGGGGAGCCACAACATCATAAACATGCACGAATCAAGATACAAGGGGCGTCCATAAAGTAAGTTCTGTGTCAATTAATCTCCGATGCAGCGCTGCGATCGCAGTTGCGCACATGCACGGTATACGCTCTATATCAAGGGGAAGAAATGTACGGTATTGTTAGAACGCTGTCAGGCACATTCGCTTTGTTGTGCTTGTTTACAATATCGGTGTTGATTGTAAATCCCGCCGGTTGTGAAATCAGATCTGTGATTCGTTTTCTGAATGCTAGGAAAGTGAAACCAATTTGAATTTATCGGCAAATTTGCGATGTCAAAAGGTGTTGTGTTTCTTCACGACTGCAAATGTAGCGAAAAATATCCTACAGGGACTTGGCTGGGACGTGTTTGACCACACACCGTACAGCCCTGACCTAGCTCCTAGCGACTTTCATATGTTTTTGCATCTCAAATTTTCCTTGGCGCTCAACACTTCAACAATGACGAAGAGCTGAAAGAAAATATTTCCAACTGGTTGAAGACACAGGCGGCAAACTTCTATGAAGAAGGTATACAGCAACTTGTGCCTCGCTATGTGAAATGCCTGCAATTTTTCAGCAGTTATATGGAAATCAGTTTAAGAGTTGCAGAATTTTGTGCAATAAATATTTTTTCTGTATCTGTACACAATTTAATTTTGTTAGCAAACAGAACTTACTTTCTTTGGAAGCTGATATTGCACACATGGACATATTAGGTAAACATGGCCATCTGTAATTAAATTTAAGTTAATGACCAAGCACGCCACATAGAAAATGCAACAAATGATTACGTTTATAGATATCCCAAATTGTGGCGTAGGACCAACCAGAATTAAGTATTACGGTGGCTTGGTAATATAAACAGAAAAAAAAGAATCAATGATTTTATTCTTAAATTTTTTCTTCTGGCTTTAACTCTCGAAGAGGGTAGACATGTTTTCGGTAAAAGACTTCTTGTAACTGCGAGAAGTTATTGGAGTTCCTCATTTATGAACGGTTAGTAAACATTTAAAATATACATCCAAGAAGCGACGCTACGATAAATAATTTAAGTAGAAAACCGTTGCATCATTTATAAGTAAAAGGGGAAAATTTATATATATATATATACAGGGCGAGTCACCTAAAACTTGCACCGTAAATATTTCTGAAATGGTATGTGCTGTTGATATGCACATTGATATTGAACTATAGGCAGGGGCTCGCATTTTCAAATGATACACAGATTTTTATAATTTTTAGAAAGTGTATTTATGTACAAAAGTTACATTTTTTTAAATGGAACAATGCGTATTGACATTAAGAAAATAAAAGTAGAATAAATTAGAATGTCAATGGTGTTTTTTGCACGATTCTAATGTAAGTAGTTTACGAGAAATCGTCATTTGAAAATTGAACGCACCGGCAGTTGTTTGTTCCATTCAATTGCTTAGTTGCTAGGCTAGGATGTTGTTATGTTTGTTTACAATGTGTTTTGTCTACACTGGCAGTTATTTTGTGATAGTTGAAGCAGTAGGACGTGCTTGGAAGATGGTATTTACCAATGCAGAAAAAGCAGATATGCTCATAGTTTATGGTGAATGTAGAAAGAATGCAGTTCTTTCTTGTACAGTGTACTTGGAAACATATCCGAATAGACGTCAACCATCTCGTCAATTATTTGTGAACCTCTTCAACCAATTACGTGAAAGTGGTAGTATAACGTCTAGAAAACGCTCCAGAAACAAACAAGCAACTGGAGAGCAAGGAGAAATTAATGTTCTAGCTGCTGTTGCAGTAGATCCCCACATTAGTTCTCGTGCAATCGCACGAGGAAGCGGCATCAGTCAAAGAAGTGTAATCCGCATCCTCCATCGTCATAAGTTCCATCCGTATCACATCTCTCTCCATCAAGTGCTGCATGGCAATGATTTTGAGAATCGTGTGAACTTTTGTACATGGGCATTGAGACATGATACTCCAAATTTGTCAAGTATCTTGTTCACTGATGAAGCAACATTTACTAATCATGGCCAAGCAAATCTAAAAAATATGCACTATTGGTCTGTTGACAATCCTCGTTGGCTGCGTCAGGTAGAATGTCAGCATCCATGGAGTGTGAACGTGTGGTGTGGAATAGTGAACCATCACATCATTGGCCCTTTTTTCATAGAAGGAACACTGAATTCACAGAAGTATCTCAACCTCCTAACAGACGATCTTCCACAGATGTTAGAAGACGTTCCCCTTCAGACTAGGAGGAATCTGTGGTATCAACATGATGGCTGTCCGGCCCATAGTGCACGAATTACTACAGCTTATCTTCAAGGATTGTTTCAAAATCGGTGGATTGGACGAAGGGGACCTGTACCTTGGCCGGCCCGTTCACCAGATTTGACTCCTTTAGATTTTTTTCTGTGGGGGAAGCTGAAAGACACTGTCTACAAGGACATACCAACTGCACCAGAAGATATGAAACGGCGTATTACTGCTGCCTGCGCTGAAACTTCCACTGAAATGCTAGAACGTGTACAGCAATCTTTACATACTAGACTGGAAGCTTGTATTGAAGCTGGTGGTGCTCATTTTGAACACAGGCTTTGAGGGTACAGTTTTGTTTACTTGTCAGAATCCTCATTTTTCTTCATTCACTTGTTTTTCTTTAGTTTGTCCTAGCCATTGTCCCGTTTTGTACAAATGACGATTTCTCGTAAACTACTTACATTAGAATCGTGCAAAAAACACCATTGACATTCTAATTTATTCTACTTTTATTTTCTTAATGTCAATACGCATTGTTCCATTTAAAAAAATGTAACTTTTGTACATAAATACACTTTCTAAAAATTATAAAAATCTGTGTATCATTTGAAAATGCGAGCCCCTGCCTATAGTTCAATTCCGTGAAAACCGCATATCAATAGCACATACCATTTCAGAAATATTTACGGTGCAAGTTTTAGGTGACTCACCCTGTATATATAAGGGCTATATACATCAGTGGAAAACGTCGCATGTAAAGTAGAAAATGATGTCGGGAAATATAATTCCAAGTAAAGTAAAACAGTCTTTATTATTTTATTCCATAGTTGTCCAAAAGTGAATTCCCTTTTGCATCGATACCACGCCTGAGAAGTTTCACATCTCATCGCTCGCCGCAGCTGCCGGAAAGAGGATATATAGAAATCCTCGAGAACTTCATCTTCACTTCTTTTAGACGAAATGTTCATCGCTTCTACATCAAGGTAAGGTTTGGCTTCTACATGCGTCGCCATACGGAGGTAGCGCGAAAATTTTGCGCCCCTTACGAAGGGGCGAATCCAACTTCAGATATGTCACCGCATCGTGAGATATAAATCCAACCCACAAGGAGGGGAACCGTTCCAATTAACAAACAGAACTTACTTTCTGGACGTAACTCATATTATGAACAACGGCGGCTCGCCCAATCTGCGTGCCCAGCATCCCCTGCACATTGCCGCACAAATCTACGGCAGAGGCCCCCGCTCACTGCAGGGGAGATCATCTCACTGCATGACCAAAAGTGAAAGTGTAAATAGTGACGTCGTGCGAGTGCGTGTGTGTACAGCTGTGAGTGCGTGTGTGAATGGACGGGCGTGTAATAGACGTCCATGCAAGCATGTATATAAAAAAAAACATTAACTATAAGCATAAACGCTGGGTAGACTAAGCCAAATTGTTCTCGGCGGTCGAAATAAGGCTGTCAAATGGCTTTTGCGCGAACCACAAATTCTAAAACCGCTGATACCCAAAATGTATATAACAATGTAAATATTTAGCCTGTAAGCCGCGCCCCACTGTACCGGCACCAGGTCACTCTTCTTAGTAAAGTAAACTGGAAACTGGAAACTGCCAGTCGGTGAATGAAGTTGCTAGTCAGTTGGACTTGTGAGTTTTGTTGCCCGGTGTGAGCTGTGTGGATATTTAAACTGTACCGAGTTGCAAGTTGAGAACTGATAATCGTGTAGTGATTTGAAGGTGAATTCTTTTGTTTGTTTATGTGTGTTGAAGCTACGAGAGACTGCGTTTGTGTATGTTACGTTATCCTACTGCAAACGGCTGTACAAACTGTCTTTCTACTAAAATGAAAAGCATTTTGCATTTCTGTAAGCTAGACCTTTAGTTTTACGAACCCACAAAGTCAGAGTATTGTACTTAATCTAGAGAGAAATAGTGAAATTTTGACATTTTTAGCTTGCATGTCGTGTTTACATTGATATAAAGTATTTAGCTTTTTCATGAGTAATCGATATGTTTTGACTTTTAGTGTAGAAGCAAAGAGAATGGGTACCTGAGGAACACAGCAGTCAATGGGTAAAAACAAAAGAAACAAAAACACACAAGCATTGCTTCCTATAAAAATCCAAGCCTATATATACTACTGCTACACTAGTCGACAAGGTGTTCTTCACAAGAAATGTGATTGGTGAATCTAGTGTACCTTTTCATACTGAATTCAGATATGTAGTCAGAATTTTTCCATCAGGCACAGTTTTTTATGTGACCAATACTTTTTAAAATAGGAGTTTAGCGTTTTCTTTCACCTGTTATAGGAAACTTTACCACATATTTCGTGATTTTATCCAAGATTTATATAAGGGAATGATTTGTAATATGCTGAAGAACCATAAAACAAGGCTGTGCAGGTTCATTCATGTTTGGATATGTACCGACCTGTTCATCTGGCTGTGTGATGTGTCAATATTGAGTTGACTGTGAGTTTGTTCAGTAGTGAAATATTTCCTTCCTTTCTTTTCGAAAGTGTATTGTGTATGCAGTGTTTTAGTGCTTTGTTTTTTCATCACGCCAAGAAAGTGTTTAAATCATGCAGACAGTTTCTGCTATATTTGTGATGAGCTGACTTTCAAGTCTCAGAGGCAAAATTTGACCCCACTTGTAAAGAACTGTTGTCAAATTAAATTTAAAGGTAGTCGATTAATGACACTAAACAACAATTACTTTAAAATTGTTCCGGAACATGTTTGAGACTTTGCCTCCATCCTCGACCGGCCATCGACTGCTTCTTATTGGTGTAGTTGACAATATTTTGTCATAGGTCTCCTCTGTCAGCTACACCAATGAGAGTCAGTCGATGGCCGGTTGAGGATGGAGGCAAAGTCTGAAAAGTGTTCCGGAAAAATTTAAAAGTAAGTGTTGTTTAGTGTCATTAATCGACTCCCCTTAAATTTAATTTATTATAACAACACTGTTTAAAACACTTCCAAGAAAGGAGGTGTTGTCAACATTACTTGGCTGTCAGGCTGGTGATTTTGATAACAGCTGGGCACCAAATACATGCTGTGTTTCCTGAGTTGGATTGCTGGCTAGGTGGAAAAAGGGTACACATCGTATGCCATTTGCAATTCCTATGATTTGGAGGGAATCGAAGGATCATTTAAGTGATTGTTATTTCTGTTTGACAAATATAAAAGGAATCACATCTAAAACAAAACATAAAATTAGGTATCCGAATTTGCAATCTGCAATAAGACCTGTCTTACACAATGAACAGTTCCCTGTACCAGTATATGCACATACGTCCTTAGCTGATAACTGATTCAGGCCTAACTGAAACTGAAAATGCTTCGGATGAAAATAAAAATTATCCTACATATGAATCCAATACCTGATCATCTAAACATACTTTCCAAACCAGAAAGACTTTAATGAACTGATTTGGGATTTAAATCTGTCTAAAAAGCAAGCTGAAGGTTTAACTTCCAGACTCAAATGGTGGAATCTACTCCAAAAAGAAGTAAGAATATGTAGTTATCGTGGCCACCATAGTGATTTCAAGGACTGCTTCTCTGAAGAAAGTGGTATATAAAGCTATGGGATGCAACACGTCTTTAAGAATTCACTTCTTGGACTCTCACTTAGACTTCTTCCCCGAAAATCCTGGAGCTATCAGCGATGAGTAAAGTGAGCGTTTTCATCAGCAAATTTCTACTATGAAAATGAGTTACTAAGGCAAGTGGAGTTCCAATATGCTAGCTGACTACTGTTGGACAAAGAAGAGAGACGTTCCAGATACAAAATGTGCCCGAAAACCACTACCTACCACTTTCTAGGTAAGTCAGAATGAGTAATTATAATTTTGAGTTGGATAACTAGTTACAGATTTTTTTAGAATATTATAAAACCTCAAAACAATATCACAGAAAACTACTGCCTGATGGGGGAAAACTAAAATTATATTTGAATTCAGCACAAAAAATACTTCTAGAAAATGTTATTTTAATTCTTGTGAAAGAAAATAGGTTCATCTTTGGCAACTAGTGGCTATCTATGGGATACCACCACATTAGTACTAAAGAGGCAGCCCGGATTTACACAATATGGCACGCGCTAGTGTAAATTCAGCTTTCAAATCTGAAAGTTATCAGGCAGTAAGCCACCAACATTTAGGCTTAGCAACATAGAGTTGATAATTCCAGACGAATGTTATTTTATTCAGAGTGCGAGCACGTCTTGGCTGCCACCATATCGCACGCTGAGGGTAGGAAATGCGATAAAAGAGTAGAGGAAGTGAGTGCGCACACAGCGTGACATGGAGAAAAGTAAAGTTGACTTTAGCTGTGCCATTGTGTGCCACACAATAGACCTCTCCGTAGCCTTTTAATGAATCGACACCAACAATAATAAGACGAATAATACTCTGTCTTCCACGATTCTTCTCATCTTCTCTGGATTCAAACTAAAACAATTGTAGATAAACTGCTCACAAGGAAACTTTCACAATAGACTCATGAAAATTTAAGGTTTCATTTTTATTGTTACACTGTAACGTCAACTTTGTTTATGAAAACTGTTATAACCTTAGTAGAAATTTAATTGGATATTAATAGCAGTAGGAGAGCGGGCTATGTTTCAGGTTACACAGGGTGTTTGAAAACGACACCGAACGAACATATAGAACTACTTTCTCAGCTTCTATGTGACACATAGATAGTTTCACTGCAAATAGAGCCGCATAAAAATGTCCCAGAATGGGTCTGGATCAGGCAGTGGCAGAACAACGACGCGTGCCTCACGCTGTCGGACTTCGCAGGTATAGGTACACGCCGTGCTGCGTGATGTAGCTGCTTGTAAACATGCCGACATATTCCGAAGTAGCTTGCTATTACTACGAAATTCTTTGGCTTATGAAACCGCAGAAAAGAAGCAGTTGCTAAATTATTGCTTATGAGTATTTAACTATATAACTGGCACAATAAAAATAAAATTAAAAATAAAGCAAGAAAGGACTCTAATAAAACTATACGAAACAATGGCAATACCATCTCTGATCTATGGATCAGAAACATGGACACGAAGAAAAAGAAATAGTACGAGAATATGGTCATCAAAAATGAAATTCATAAGAGCAATAGCTGGATATAACAAAATTGATAAAAAACGTGGTCAGGATATTAGGACAGAATTAAAAGTAGAAGAAATAAACCATATTATTGAAAGAAATAGAAATCAATGGAAAGAACATGTTCAGAGCATGAATAATAACAGAATACCAAAAGTAGCCTTAAACTATAAACCTATAGGAAGAAGAAATCAAGGAAGACCGAAGAAAAGATGGGCAGACCAATTTGGAGCCGGAAAGGGTTAAACAATCCAAAGCCGTGAGGTAGAAGAAGAAACAGAAAAAGAAGAAGAAGAATATTTAACGTGTTCCAACATTCCGTTAAAACAGTGCCAGATGGCAAATAAGTTGTTAGACTTATTCAACTAACACCGTCTACAGGGAAGTTAATGTTAGTGAGGTTGATGATGAAAGCATTAAATGATAAACAGAACAGAAAACAACATCAAAGAATTATAGAGAAATTAACCTAAACTAAATGCCGTATAGAATGAATGCCTTATGAACCGAAAAGGAAACTGTTGTACTTACAGTAAGTGGTTCAAAGTATTGTAGAATTACGATCTTAACAAAATGCTCTGAAGTAAAACAAATAAATATGTTCATTGATGTAACTATTTTTACAATTCATATTTTTAATGCACCTAAGTTAATCGAACTTTCGTTGAACTCCCTTCAGCTCTTCTATCCATCAAAATGAAATCCGTCATTTCGGCTTTGGTATAGCGCTACATATGGCTTGGATTTGCTATCTAAGTACGCACAAAGTCCACCCTGTTAGGACGGAATGTGTAGTTTTAAACTGAAGAGCAATCTTGTAACTGTCGGAGTAATTAGTCGACTTTAGTATCAATACCTGTTCTTTGCCTCATTACCTGACAGGTAGTATAGGGACACTGATAAAGAGCTTTGGTTTTCGTGGCCGGTGCGTCCCAATAATAACTTTTGTGGTTCGCACACCAGTGGTTCCTGCGCTTCCTGGTCACAAGGGCATATAACATTTAATGCTGCATAAAATGATACCTAACAGAACTCAAACCTGAGACACCAAAATTCGGACTAGTTAAGTTATAAACTACGCAGTGGCTGTAATTTTTCGATGTCATTTTGAAACAACTTGTAGACATATTATAGATTATACCAGGTGAGTCAGCTACACCTATTTATTCTTATCTATTCAATCCGCAGTAAATATGAGGCGTGTTTTTTAAGACATTACCGTTTAGGAATTAAAAAAAGACGTGAATAGATATCACAATAATTTTATTTTTACATGAAAGCCTGTACCTTAATCTACTTTTCTACATAATTTCCGTGCATATTGAGGCACATGTCATAACGTGGCACCAGTTTTTGAGTACCCTCCTCATAAAATTCTGCCGCCTGACGTCTTAACCAATGTATCACAACTGTTTTGACTTCGTTATCGTCTTGAAGACGCTCACCGCCCAGATGTTTCTTCAAGTGCAGTGCAAGAACAAATGGTAGTCACTGGGCGCCAGATCAGGGCTGTATGGAGGATGATCTAGAATTTCCCATTGAAAAGATTTGATGAGATCTTTGGTCCGATTAGCCACATGTGGACGGGCATGGTCATGCAGCTAAACGATACCCTTACTCAACTTGCCACGGCTTTTGTTCTGGATTGCACGGCGCAGATTGTTCAATGTCTCACAATAGGACGCTGCATTGACTGTCTCATTACGAGGCAGAAACTATACTAGCAATACTCCTTTTGTGTTCCAAAAAACTGTGCACATGATTTTCCGCGCAGAAATTGTTTGCTTAAACTTCACTTTTGTGGGTGATGATGAATGTCGCCATTCCATAGGTTGTTGTTTCGTTTCTGGTGTGACGTAGGCCACCCATGTTTCGTCACCAGTAACAATTTGGTCTAAAAAAAATCTTCACCTTCATTGTGGTACCGCTCAAGGAAAGTCAATGCACTGTCTAAACTTTGGGTTTTGTGCAAATCCGTCAACATTTTCGGAACCCAACGTAAACACAATTTCCGGTACTTCAAGTTCTCGGTCACAATGCGATACAACACACTACGAGAATATTGAGGAAAACAGTCGCACAATGATGAAATTGTAAAGAGTCTGTTTTCTCCCACCTTTTCGTCCACTTTCTGCACCAGTCTTCAGTAACCACCGAAGGACGCCTGCTCCATTCTTCATCATGCACATTTGTGCGTCCATCGTTAAATTCTCTCACCCACTTCCTTACCATTACATCACTCATAATGTTTTGTCCTTAAACTTCACATATCTCACGATGAATACGGATCTGTTTTACGCCTTTGGCACTAAGAAATCGTATAACAGCCCGTACTTCACAATCGACAAGATTCACGATTGTCGGAGGCATCTTAAACACTCAGTAACCAACGTATACAATGAAGAATCAGACTATAATGGTGTCAGTGCGTAGACAAGAGATGTAGGTAACCAGCGCGCATGCGCCGAACGCCGACCGTAGCGCTGCACCAGCGGAATCGCAAAACGGTACTGACTTAAAAAGCATGCCTCGTAGTTTAATGAGAAAGCATTTACCCTTTTAGCACAAAAACTGTTATTTAAGCTCTGTCCTTCTATTCGGTACTATATGCACCAAGTATTAATACTTATAGCCCTGAATGAGTACCAAGAACCAGCGGGAAGTTTGCATAAACGACAGCATTTCATACATATAATACTAGAAAGATGTAAATGAAAGCCACATAGCAGCGGGCCAAGTGAGTTAGTTGCTGCAATTAGGTGATGTTTCCAACCTAACCTCTGCGACATCAGTTTGTTACGCTTTTGTTTCTTTCTCCTAATGCTTGTCTGTATTTTATTTCTAATTTATCTGTTGTGGCTAATTGAGTGCTGCAGACATCGCCTTCAAAATTGAAATTTCCTTGGGATCTGTGCACACAATCCTACATGAAGGTCTGAAAATGCTCTATCGGCGATCCTCCAAAACAACGTTCTCCAGTCAATGGATCATGTCGTCAGACCGGCCGTGACTGTCTTTGTTGTCACACGATATTCTGCCTTCATTGAACTGTTGCACTCAGAAACATTAAATTCAACAACGGACTCGGATTTTTTCGGATAAACACTTAGAAGTTTCTCATATATAATGAGATACATACTTTATTGGAGACTTGCAACGCTTTACGCAGTTTAAGTCTCAAGTTTTGTAGTTTAGACCATCATTAGGTCAATTAAAAATATTAATTGTTCTTTTACACTATACATATGTGGGAGAACACTTTAATAACAAAAACTGAAAGAATTCAATGCAAAGCCGGGATTTGAGCGACGGATCTCACGGTCTCCATTTGGTTGTTCTAATTAGAGCGCTACCATGCCAAGTTGGTAAACCACTAGAATTTCTCAAGAAAACCCAGTCCGTGGAGACTTCAATACGTCCTCGCGGGTTGTCGTAGTAGCTCTGTGATTAGAGCAACTGGATGATGACCAGAAGATACGTGTAACAAATGCCTGCTGTGGCACTGTAATTTTCAAACTGTTTATCCAAGTATATCATATCGCTTATACTGCGTAAGCTAGGTAAAGGATTCCTAAGTTCAACGGTTGGGTTCGCATTCGTGGTCACAATTCCCGATTTTTGGTTACCACTGATGTTGATTTTCATTTACAAGAAATAACCAAATTCGCTGTTACATGTAATATACCCAAAAAGCTTCAATTATAGTATGAAATGTTATTTCTTCTCACGTAAAACGAACATATTCATAGATTAGATTAGATTGATTTGATTTCAGTATGTCCACTTGTAGCCAGAAAAGCTGTGAACATTGAAAATGTCCAGAGGTATAAAGTTTAATAGCATATACATGTACAAAAGTTAACATAAGACACATGTTATAGCATACAGACAATATGAACAACAATATGGAAAACAAAGCAGGGATAATTATATATGATACAAAATCAAACACATTTTAATTCAGCTTTCACTTGGCTTATGCCAGTACGTCTGAATCTTTTGGGAATGGATACCATTCTTGTTATTTATTAAATATATATATACATTAAAAATAAACTAAAAACTTGCATCAAATATTTATTAGTAATGATTTGTCGTTGGAATAGTTAGATACTACTTACAGAGCTACAGAAGCATTATCAGGATAATTTGCCATTCAGATAATCTTGTACAGAATAGAAAGATTTTGAGAAAATTCAAAAAGGATAGAGCCAGACTCAAAACTTCAATGCCATAGCCGGGATTTCAACCACAGATCTTCAGGTCTTCGTCCAACCGCTCTAAACCATTGAGCTACGAAGGCCAAAGTGCCAACATGACATTAAATTCTACAACTGACTTTTTTTTCCCCCAGTAAACCACTAAACACATGAGACAACTACCTTAATGGCGACCTACTATGCTGTAAGTACTTTAAGGCCCGGGCTTTCTAGTTCGGACCACTATTAGGTACAATTAATGGAAATTAATTGTTCTTTCATACTAGGCGTGTGTGGGACGCATTATGAAAGGATAGAGCTAGAATGAGTCAGTTGAGGAATTTAATGTCATGTTGGCACGTTGGCCAAAGTAGCTCAATGGTTTAGAGCGGCTGGACGGAGACCAGACGATCTGTGTTTCAAATCCCGGCTATGACATTGAATTATTCAGTCTGGCTCTATCCTTTCATAGTGCGTCCTACACACAGTGTGAAAGAGCTATTAATTTCCATTAATTGTACTGCATAGTGGTCCGAACTATAAAGCCCGGGCCTTAAAGTACTTACACGTTGTAAGTCGCCATTAAGCTAGTTGTCTCATGTGTTTATGAGAACTCCTAATGGTTTACCGGGAAAAACACAGGTCATTTGGAGAATTTAGTGTCATGTTGGCACGTTGGCCAAAGTAGCTCAATGGTTTAGAGCGGCTGGATGGAGACCAGAAGAGCTGTGATTCAAATCCCGGCTATGGTATTGCATTTTTCAGTCTGGCTCTATCCTTCCATAGTGCGTGCTGCACACGGCTAATGTGAAAGAACAATTAATTTCCATTAATTATACCTAATAGTTCCCGAACTATAAAGCCCGGGCCTTAAAGTACTTACAGCATAGTAAGTCGCCATTAATGTAGTTGTCTCATGTGTTTATGGGAACTCCTAATAGTTTACCAGAAAAAATAAGAGTCAGTTGGAGAATTTAATGTCATTTTGGCAACTTGGCCATAGTAGCTCAAGGGTTTAGAGCGGATAGAAAGAGAATAGACGATCTGTGGTTCAAATCCCGGCTATGGCATAGAACTATTCAGTCTGGATCTATCCTTTCATAGTGTGTCCTGCACACGGCTAATGTGAATGAACAAGTAATTTCTATTAATTGTACCTAATAGTGATCCGAACTATAAAACCCGAGTCTTAAAGTGCTTACAGCATAGTAAGTCGCCATTATGATAGTTGTCTCACGTGTTTTTGAGAACTCCTAATGGTTTACTGGGAAAAACACGAATCAGTTGGAGAATTTAATGTCATATTGGCACGTTGGCCATAGTAACTCAATGGTTTAGAGCAGCTGGACGGAGACCAGACGACATGTGGTTCAAATCCCGGCTATGGCATTGAATTATTCAGTCTGGCTCTATCCTTTCATAGTGAGTCCTGTACACGGCTAATGTGAAAGAACAAGTAATTTCTATTAATTGCACCTAATAGTGATCCGAACTATAAAACACGAGTCTTAAAGTACTTACAGCGTAGTAAGTCGCCATTAAGATAGTTGTCTCATGTGTTTATGGGAACTCTTGATGGTTTACCAGGAAAAATAAAAATCAGTTGCAGAATTTAATGTCATGTTGGCACTTTGGCCATAGTAGCTCAAGGGTTTAGAGCGGCTAGAAGGAGACTAGACGATCTGCGGTTCAAATCCCGGCTATGGCATAGAACTATTCAGTCTGGATCAATCCTTTCATAGTGCGTCCTACATACGGCTGTTGTGAAAGAACAATTAATTTCCAATATTCGAAAAGCTTGCAACTTTTAGGCACCACATATTTTCAGAAAACAAATCATTCGGGCCATCAGAAAGTTTGCATATCAGTATAGGCTGTATAGGGGTGCAAAGCCTACCAACACCTCAACCTCAACAGAAGTTGGCTAAGCTGTTTCTTCAATAACATGTCAGAGAGCGCCATTGTGCATATATCATAGCAAACTCCAGAGCCCTCTGTAATCTCCCCTCTCGGCGTTTCTCGCGAGATAATGGAAATTTTGCATACTGCCGGCCGGCTCGTCTTCTTGCCGTAAATAACAATTCTTTTAGCCCCTCTGCAACATCTCCTACCTCATTTGTCTTGGCTTAGAGCTTGGCATTATCCCGGCTATAATGAAAGAAATATGAAAATTAAAACCTACTTCTAAGCTAATGTATTAAATATACAGCACGTTCGGATTGTCACTATACATAGGTGGTATGAAAAGTTTTCGAATTAATAAAGATACAAGACATTTTTCAAAATTATTTGTTGTAATTTTTCAACACAGTCTCCTTATAACTCTATACACTTCTCCCAGCGGTGCTCCCATCTCTGTAACCCGTCCAAATAGTACTCGACGTTTTTCAACATAGTCTCCTTGTAACTCTACACACTTCTCCCAGCGGTGCTCTCATCTCTGTAACCCGTCCAAATAGTACTCGACGTTTTTCAACATAGTCTCTTTGTAACTCTACACACTTCTCCCAGCGATGTTCTCATCTCTGTAACCCGTCCAAATAGTACTCGACGTTTTTCAACATAGTCTCCTTGTAACTCTACACACTTCTCCCAGCGATGTTCTCGACTCTGTAACTCGTCCAAATAGTACTCGGCGTTTTTCAACATAGTCTCCTTGTAACTCTACACACTTCTCCCAGCGATGCTCCCATCTCTGTATCCCGTCCAAATATAACTCGACGTTTTTCAACATAGTCTCCTTGTAACTCTACACACTTCTCCCAGCGATGCTCCCATCTCTGTAACCCGTCCAAATAGTACTCGACGTTTTTCAACATAGTCTCTTTGTAACTCTACACACTTCTCCCAGCGATGCTCCCATCTCTGTAACCCGTCCAAATAGTTCTCGGCGTTTTTCAACATAGTCTCTTTGTAACTCTACACACTTCTCCCAGCGATGCTCCCATCTCTGTAACCCGTCCAAATAGTTCTCGGCGTTTTTCAACATAGTCTCTTTGTAACTCTACACACTTCTCCTAGCGATGCTCCCATCTCTGTAACCCGTCCAAATAGTACTCGGCGTTTTTCAACATAGTCTCTTTGTAACTCTACTCACTTCTCCTAGCGATGCTCCCATCTCTGTAACCCGTCCAAATAGTACTCGACGTTTTTCAACATAGTCTCTTTGTAACTCTACACACTTCTCCCAGCGATGCTCCCATCTCTGTAACCCGTCCAAATAGTTCTCGGCGTTTTTCAACATAGTCTCTTTGTAACTCTACACACTTCTCCCAGCGATGCTCCCATCTCTGTAACCCGTCCAAATAGTAATCGACGTTTTTCAACATAGTCTCTTTGTAACTCTACACACTTCTCCCAGCGATGCTCCCATTTCTGTAACCCGTCCAAATCGTTCTCGGCGTTTTTCAACATAGTCTCTTTGTAACTCTACACACTTCTCCTAGCGATGCTCCCATCTCTGTAACCCATCCAAATAGTACTCGGCGTTTTTCAACATTGTCTGCTTGTATCTCTACCTAATTCTCCCAGCGATGCTCCCCTTTCTGTAACCCGTCCGTATAGTACTCGGCGTTTTTCATCATAGTCTATTTGTATCCCTACACACTTCTCCCAGCGATGCTCCCATCTCTGTAACCCGTCCAAATAGTACTCGACGTCTTTCAACATAGTCTATTTGTATCTCTATACACTTCTCCAAGCGATGCTTTCATCTCTGTAACCCGTCCAAATAGTACTCGACGTTTTTCAACATAGTCTCTTTGTAACTCTACACACTTCTCCCAGCGATGCTCCCATCTCTGTAACTCGTCCAAATAGTACTCGACGTTTTTCAACATAGTCTATTTGTAACTCTACACACTTCTCCAAGCGATGCTCCCATCTCTGTAACCCGTCCAAATAGTACTCGACGTTTTTCAACATAGTCTCTTTGTAACTCTACACACTTCTCCCAGCGATGCTCCCATCTCTGTAACCCGTCCAAATAGTACTCGACGTTTTTCAACATAGTCTATTTGTAACTCTACATACTTCTCCAAGCGATGCTCCCATCTCTGTAACTCGTCCAAATAGTACTCGACGTTTTTCAACATAGTCTCTTTGTAACTCTACACACTTCTCCCAGCGATGCTCCCATCTCTGTAACCCGTCCAAATAGTACTCGACGTCTTTCAACATAGTCTATTTGTATCTCTATACACTTCTCCAAGCGATGCTTTCATCTCTGTAACCCGTCCAAATAGTACTCGACGTCTTTCAACATAGTCTATTTGTATCTCTATACACCTCTCCAAGCGATGCTTTCATCTCTGTAACTCGTCCAAGTAGTACTCGACGTTTTTCAACATAGTCTCCTTGTAACTCTACACACTTCTCCCAGCGATGCTCACATCTCTGTAACCCGTCCAAATAGTACTCGACGTTTTTCAACATAGTCTCTTTGTAACTCTACACACTTCTCCCAGCGATGCTCCCATCTCTGTAACCCGTCCAAATAGTTCTCGGCGTTTTTCAACATAGTCTCTTTGTAACTCTACACACTTCTCCCAGCGATGCTCCCATCTCTGTAACCCGTCCAAATAGTTCTCGGCGTTTTTCAACATAGTCTCTTTGTAACTCTACACACTTCTGCTAGCGATGCTCCCATCTCTGTAACCCGTCCAAATAGTACTCGGCGTTTTTCAACATAGTCTCTTTGTAACTCTACTCACTTCTCCTAGCGATGCTCCCATCTCTGTAACCCGTGCAAATAGTACTCGACGTTTTTCAACATAGTCTCTTTGTAACTCTACACACTTCTCCCAGCGATGCTCCCATCTCTGTAACCCGTCCAAATCGTTCTCGGCGTTTTTCAACATAGTCTCTTTGTAACTCTACACACTTCTCCCAGCGATGCTCCCATCTCTGAAACCCGTCCAAATAGTTCTCGGCGTTTTTCAACATAGTCTCTTTGTAACTCTACACACTTCTCCTAGCGATGCTCCCATCTCTGTAACCCATCCAAATAGTACTCGGCGTTTTTCAACATTGTCTGCTTGTATCTCTACCTAATTCTCCCAGCGATGCTCCCCTTTCTGTAACCCGTCCGTATAGTACTCGGCGTTTTTCATCATAGTCTATTTGTATCCCTACACACTTCTCCCAGCGATGCTCCCATCTCTGTAACCCGTCCAAATAGTACTCGATGTCTTTCAACATAGTCTATTTGTATCTCTATACACTTCTCCCAGCGATGCTCCCATCTCTGTAACCCGTCCAAATAGTTCTCGGCGTTTTTCAACATAGTCTCTTTGTAACTCTACACACTTCTCCTAGCGATGCTCCCATCTCTGTAACCCGTCCAAATAGTACTCGGCGTTTTTCAACATAGTCTCTTTGTAACTCTACTCACTTCTCCTAGCGATGCTCCCATCTCTGTAACCCGTCCAAATAGTACTCGACGTTTTTCAACATAGTCTCTTTGTAACTCTACACACTTCTCCCAGCGATGCTCCCATCTCTGTAACCCGTCCAAATAGTTCTCGGCGTTTTTCAACATAGTCTCTTTGTAACTCTACACACTTCTCCCAGCGATGCTCCCATCTCTGTAACCCGTCCAAATAGTAATCGACGTTTTTCAACATAGTCTCTTTGTAACTCTACACACTTCTCCCAGCGATGCTCCCATTTCTGTAACCCGTCCAAATCGTTCTCGGCGTTTTTCAACATAGTCTCTTTGTAACTCTACACACTTCTCCTAGCGATGCTCCCATCTCTGTAACCCATCCAAATAGTACTCGGCGTTTTTCAACATTGTCTGCTTGTATCTCTACCTAATTCTCCCAGCGATGCTCCCCTTTCTGTAACCCGTCCGTATAGTACTCGGCGTTTTTCATCATAGTCTATTTGTATCCCTACACACTTCTCCCAGCGATGCTCCCATCTCTGTAACCCGTCCAAATAGTACTCGACGTCTTTCAACATAGTCTATTTGTATCTCTATACACTTCTCCAAGCGATGCTTTCATCTCTGTAACCCGTCCAAATAGTACTCGACGTTTTTCAACATAGTCTCTTTGTAACTCTACACACTTCTCCCAGCGATGCTCCCATCTCTGTAACTCGTCCAAATAGTACTCGACGTTTTTCAACATAGTCTATTTGTAACTCTACACACTTCTCCAAGCGATGCTCCCATCTCTGTAACCCGTCCAAATAGTACTCGACGTTTTTCAACATAGTCTCTTTGTAACTCTACACACTTCTCCCAGCGATGCTCCCATCTCTGTAACCCGTCCAAATAGTACTCGACGTTTTTCAACATAGTCTATTTGTAACTCTACATACTTCTCCAAGCGATGCTCCCATCTCTGTAACTCGTCCAAATAGTACTCGACGTTTTTCAACATAGTCTCTTTGTAACTCTACACACTTCTCCCAGCGATGCTCCCATCTCTGTAACCCGTCCAAATAGTACTCGACGTCTTTCAACATAGTCTATTTGTATCTCTATACACTTCTCCAAGCGATGCTTTCATCTCTGTAACCCGTCCAAATAGTACTCGACGTCTTTCAACATAGTCTATTTGTATCTCTATACACCTCTCCAAGCGATGCTTTCATCTCTGTAACTCGTCCAAGTAGTACTCGACGTTTTTCAACATAGTCTCCTTGTAACTCTACACACTTCTCCCAGCGATGCTCACATCTCTGTAACCCGTCCAAATAGTACTCGACGTTTTTCAACATAGTCTCTTTGTAACTCTACACACTTCTCCCAGCGATGCTCCCATCTCTGTAACCCGTCCAAATAGTTCTCGGCGTTTTTCAACATAGTCTCTTTGTAACTCTACACACTTCTCCCAGCGATGCTCCCATCTCTGTAACCCGTCCAAATAGTTCTCGGCGTTTTTCAACATAGTCTCTTTGTAACTCTACACACTTCTGCTAGCGATGCTCCCATCTCTGTAACCCGTCCAAATAGTACTCGGCGTTTTTCAACATAGTCTCTTTGTAACTCTACTCACTTCTCCTAGCGATGCTCCCATCTCTGTAACCCGTGCAAATAGTACTCGACGTTTTTCAACATAGTCTCTTTGTAACTCTACACACTTCTCCCAGCGATGCTCCCATCTCTGTAACCCGTCCAAATCGTTCTCGGCGTTTTTCAACATAGTCTCTTTGTAACTCTACACACTTCTCCCAGCGATGCTCCCATCTCTGAAACCCGTCCAAATAGTTCTCGGCGTTTTTCAACATAGTCTCTTTGTAACTCTACACACTTCTCCTAGCGATGCTCCCATCTCTGTAACCCATCCAAATAGTACTCGGCGTTTTTCAACATTGTCTGCTTGTATCTCTACCTAATTCTCCCAGCGATGCTCCCCTTTCTGTAACCCGTCCGTATAGTACTCGGCGTTTTTCATCATAGTCTATTTGTATCCCTACACACTTCTCCCAGCGATGCTCCCATCTCTGTAACCCGTCCAAATAGTACTCGATGTCTTTCAACATAGTCTATTTGTATCTCTATACACTTCTCCAAGCGATGCTTTCATCTCTGTATCCCGTCCAAATAGTACTCGACGTTTTTCAACATAGTCTCTTTGTAACTCTACACACTTCTCCCAGCGATGTTCTCATCTCTGTAACTCGTCCAAATAGTACTCGGCGTTTTTGAACATAGTCTCCTTCTAACACTACACACTTCTCCCAGCGATGCTCCCATCTCTGTATCCCGTCCAAATAGTACTCGACGTTTTTCAACATAGTCTCTTTGTAACTCTACACACTTCTCCCAGCGATGCTCCCATCTCTGTAACCCGTCCAAATAGTTCTCGGCGTTTTTCAACATAGTCTCTTTGTAACTCTACACACTTCTCCCAGCGATGCTCCCATCTCTGTAACCCGTCCAAATAGTTCTCGGCGTTTTTCAACATAGTCTCTTTGTAACTCTACACACTTCTGCTAGCGATGCTCCCATCTCTGTAACCCGTCCAAATAGTACTCGGCGTTTTTCAACATAGTCTCTTTGTAACTCTACTCACTTCTCCTAGCGATGCTCCCATCTCTGTAACCCGTCCAAATAGTACTCGACGGTTTTCAACATAGTCTCTTTGTAACTCTACACACTTCTCCCAGCGATGCTCCCATCTCTGTAACCCGTCCAAATCGTTCTCGGCGTTTTTCAACATAGTCTCTTTGTAACTCTACACACTTCTCCCAGCGATGCTCCCATCTCTGAAACCCGTCCAAATAGTTCTCGGCGTTTTTCAACATAGTCTCTTTGTAACTCTACACACTTCTCCTAGCGATGCTCCCATCTCTGTAACCCATCCAAATAGTACTCGGCGTTTTTCAACATTGTCTGCTTGTATCTCTACCTAATTCTCCCAGCGATGCTCCCATTTCTGTAACCCGTCCGTATAGTACTCGGCGTTTTTCATCATAGTCTATTTGTATCCCTACACACTTCTCCCAGCGATGCTCCCATCTCTGTAACCCGTCCAAATAGTACTCGACGTCTTTCAACATAGTCTATTTGTATCTCTATACACTTCTCCAAGCGATGCTTTCATCTCTGTATCCCGTCCAAATAGTACTCGACGTTTTTCAACATAGTCTCTTTGTAACTCTACACACTTCTCCCAGCGATGTTCTCATCTCCGTAACTCGTCCAAATAGTACTCGGCGTTTTTGAACATAGTCTCCTTCTAACACTACACACTTCTCCCAGCGATGCTCCCATCTCTGTAACCCGTCCAAATAGTTCTCGGCGTTTTTCAACATAGTCTCTTTGTAACTCTACACACTTCTGCTAGCGATGCTCCCATCTCTGTAACCCGTCCAAATAGTACTCGGCGTTTTTCAACATAGTCTCTTTGTAACTCTACTCACTTCTCCTAGCGATGCTCCCATCTCTGTAACCCGTCCAAATAGTACTCGACGTTTTTCAACATAGTCTGCTTGTAACTCTACACACTTCTCCCAGCGATGCTCCCATCTCTGTAACACGTCCAAATAGTACTCGGCGTTTTTCAACATTGTCTGCTTGTATCTCTACCTAATTCTCCCAGCGATGCTCCCCTTTCTGTAACCCGTCCGTATAGTACTCGGCGTTTTTCATCATAGTCTATTTGTATCCCTACACACTTCTCCCAGCGATGCTCCCATCTCTGTAACCCGTCCAAATAGTACTCGACGTTTTTCAACATAGTCTATTTGTATCTCTATACACTTCTCCAAGCGATGCTTTCATCTCTGTAGCCCGTCCAAATAGTACTCGACGTTTTTCTTCTGCAAAATAATTGTTCAGGATGGTAGTTGCCCTTTCATTTTACGAAAATATCTCTTCCCTGAGTGCAATTTTCAGTTGAGGGAAGAGAAAGAAGTTTCTTGGAGCTGGATCAGGTGAGTAAGGCCAATGGTCAAGCAGTTCAAACCGTAAGTAGTATATTTTCGCCATTGTAACCGCTGAGGTGTGAGGTGGTGCGTAATGCGGCATTTTAATTAAATGACAATAAATACTCTAAGAACAAGGGCTGTTCAACAAATTATGAAAATAATCTGATACGCTCATAATTTTTCGCACTAGAATTCAATCTTAATATATTCTGTTAGCTTAATGTGAAACAAACATGCCGTAGTAGTTCCCTTGTTGGTACTCAGGGTTCCGGATTGTAAGATCCAGGCAAGTTTAGACATGTTCAGTATCACCTACCGCTGCAATTGAGGTAAAACTCGAGGAACAATATGCGCCTTTGAAATTCTGCCTTCGTCTCAGCAAATCTTCAGCTGAGGCCTATAGAATGTTACAGGAGGCCTATGAATAGTCTTATTTTCTACAGCACAGCTCGAAGGTGATTTTAAATGTTTAAAGGGGGAGAAAATCAATTTCAAAGGAAGGTGGTCCCGTTGCTGCAGTTAGTGCTCTTACGGAAGAAATCTCAACACTGCTACTGCCATTGTGAGAGAGGATCGATGAATTACCTTAATATCACTTTCTGAAATACTTAACATTTCATTGGGTGCCATCCACACGTTGTTGACAGAAACTTACACATGAGACGTGTTTTTGCACGATGGGTTCCAGGACTGCTGATTCCCGAACCTAACAGCATTCGCATGCCCGCCTGCATGGAGTTAAAGTTGATGTTAGTGGAAGATCCGGAGTTATTTCGAACGTAATCACTGCTGATGGAACTTGGCTACATCATTTTTACCCTGAGAGCAAACAGCAAAGCTCAGTGTCGAGGTATCCTTCATCAGCAACCCCCTAAAAGCAAAGTGGTTGCTTCTGATGGGAAAGTTTAGGTCATAACATTTTTTGTTATTCATGGAATGGTTTATCAATATACTGTACCTGCGCACACATCAGTAACTTGAAAATACTACAGGGATGTCCTGTAAACATTGCAAGTCCATATCAGGCGCAAAAGATCACATTTCCGTGCAGCAGGGTGGATGCTGCACCACGATAATGCGCAGCCGCATGTTGCCAACGTTGTTGCTGAATATCTTGCAAAAATCAACGTGAAGTACATCGCTCACCCTCCCTATAGTGCGGATTTAGCCCCATGTGACATTTTTCTATTTCCTAACTTGAAGAAACTCCTTCGTAGGAGGCATTATCCATCATCAGAAGCAGTAGTGAAGGCTAAGGAGGGGATTTTTAAGGATCATTCAAATAATGGTTTCCAGCATGTGTTTGAAGACTGGCAGAAACACTGGGACAAGTGTATCCCACTCAAGGGAGACCATTTGGAGAAGGATCATCAAAATTATGAGGATGAGTAAAGGTACGTTGTCAAAAAAAGAATGTCATCATACTTTATTGAACAGCCCTTGTATATTAATATCCCAGAGATCTGAAAACAGGCGTGTGAACTATTTTTAATACTGCTTAAATTGTGTCAAAGTTTCCAGTGAATCCAAGCAAAATTGTAAATTTAAGGTATTTCACAGATTGATGTTCCTATTAATACATCTTAGGCTTAATCTAAGAGACTTCTGATCTGGCCATTGATGGGAGAAGGCGAATTAGGCGTCATTCTTGCCCCAATGAGAGGACCGTGTGTTATGACCTGCGAATGGAATGAAATACTTTTACTGTGGACATCCATACAGTAGTTTACACTTCGCTAAATTGTAGACACTAAGTTTCGATGTCATGACCAGTATCATCCTTTTATTGAACCACACACATCCACACACACACACACACACACACACACACACACACACACACACACACACACACACACACATACACACACACACACACACAAATAACCTGAGACAGGTTTATTGTAGCTTGAGTAGATAGCCGCAAATAATATTAAAGAAGGCATCGTCAAGAGATAGTAAATAACACAGTTAAGTTTCATGTTGGCCTAACATCTTGGAAGAAATATTACATTCCAATGCTTTAAGATGTAAGAACCCCACAGTTCCTCTTGATCGCCTCCCTCAATACCTAGAAAACTGAAGCCAAAGTTTTTACTTTATGCCGCATTAATTCACCTCTGCCTATAGGCATTCTGACCGATCATGTGCCGTGGCTCCCTTCAGCTACACCAGTCAACTACCTAGGAGTAGTACTGGACACTCGGCTTACGTAGAAGCCTCATATTGACCACAGCATCACCCTGGCATCCTCTCGTCTTTCACAACTCTCCTTTATTTCATAAACACACTTCACTTGGTTTAGAATCTTCACTGCTCCTGTACAAATCTCTGGTTCGACCTCTTATTACGAGGGCTATCCAGAAAGTAGATTACGTTTTGGAATAAAAAGTAAACAAAGTATAGGAAACAAATTTTATTATATACAGATGAAAGCCACACTCAAATACTACTTTTCGACATAGTCACCATTCAAATTAAGGCATTTATCGTAGCGATGTACGAGCTTGGAAATTCCTTCGTCGAAAAATTCGGCCGCCTGCGCCTTCAACCACTTCGTTACCTCTTCTTGCAGCTGTGCGTCGTCATCAAAACGCTGCATAGCCAGCCACTTCTTCATTGCTGGGAATAGGTGGAAGTCGCTCGGTGCCAGGTCGGGACTGTACGGCGGATGAGGAAACAACTCCCACTTAAAAGATTCAAGAACTTCACGAGTGACATTTGCCGTGTGGGGCCGGGCGTTGTCGTGAATCAACAAGATCTTAGAGCTCAACATTCCTCTGCGCTTGTTTTGAATGGCTCTTCTGAGTTTTTGGAGAGTTTGGCAATACCTTTGAGAGTTTATTGTAGTGCCTCTTTCCAGGAAGACCACCAAAATCACACCTCTTTTCTGTCCCAAAAAACAGTCGCCATCATCTTCCTTGCCGACATTGTTTGCATGCATTTCTTGGGTTTTTGGGGAGAACTTGTGTGCCCCCACTGCATTGATTGCAATTTCGTTTCACAGTTCACGTGTTTCACCCATGTTTCGTCACCAGTAACGATGCGATCGAGTAAAGAGTCACCATCCTTATGGTAAACGTCCAAAAAGTTCAACGCTGCAGCCATTCGCTGATTTTTGTGGTCCTCTGTCTTGCACAAAACTTGTGGTAACCAAGCTTTTCGCTGATGATTTCGTGCAACAAACTTCGCGAAATTTGTGGAAAACTCAAAGAAAGTTCCGTTATTGTAAACCTTCGATTTTCACGGACTTTAGCATCGACTTTTTCGACAAGTTCGGCAGTCACTATGCTGGGTCTCCCACTTCGATCTTCGTCGTGAACATTGGTTCGGCCATTTTTAAATCTGATGACCCACTGACGCACTCCACCTTCAGTGATAATGTTGTCCCCATACACTTCACAAAGCTGCCGATAGATTTCTATCGGTTTACAGTTTTTTGCAGTCAGAAACCTTATTACTGCACGCACCTCGCAGCTCGCGGGATTTTCAATTAACGCAGACATTTCAAACCGTCACAGTATCTGAACGGAGCACAGCACGAACCTCTCACTAGCACGGCTAGATGCCGACTGAGCTGCGCAACGCTCTGACCCCAAGATGGCCGCGCTAGCCCCGCCCCTAGCGGAAACAGACGAAAACGTAATCTACTTTCTGGATAGCCCTCGTACTTATGCCTGCCAGGTCTGGGGGGCTGCCAGTACGTGTCATCTGAGGCGTCTACAGCCATCCAGATTCGATTCCTGCGAATCGCCACCAATGCTCCGTGGTTTGTCCGCAACAAGCAGCTACATCACGTGCTGCAACTTCTTCCTCTCCACCATTTCATCCGACAGATTACTCGACGCTTCTTCTACAATTTACGCCACGTTCTAAGAGCTGTGACGTCCGAAGTCACCGGCCAACGCGACCAAAGCGACGACTACCACAGGAACTGCTTTGCTGTTATGACACTTCTACTTCTGAATGATCTACTGTTCAACATTTGCTTTTGTATTCGTCTTCTCTGCTGTATAAACTCTCACTATTAAAATGTGTATACCAATTTATTAGTTCAGTATCACGTTTGTATTAGAGCAGTAACACATTTGTATTAGTACAGAGGAGGCGCACTGTCCTTCCTCTACAGTGTTATTACTCTAGGTATAAAATTATTTTGCCCTCTTAGATGTGCAAAGCATGTATTATTGCTGACTGATCTAATAATTACAAAAAATAATAATGAAAGAAAGAAAAAAGTGCTTTAAGATCTAAATAATATTTTTTCAACAGTAAGATTACTTCCTTCTCTTACGACCTATCAGTAATGATTATACACCTAAGTTTGAAGACGACCTCACAGCAAATTTAAAGTATGCGACTTTTCATGCCATGAAGATGCATTTGATATCTGAAGCATAACCTAAAAGTCGTTCTTCAAATCTTTAAAACAATGTTCCATATGAGGAGCACCGGTGTTGGGGGTTCTCTTAAACCCCCTTTGCCTTTATCTTAGTCTATTCACAGATATTCCTGTCCTGTAGCAATAATGCCTAATAATCAAGAGGTACAGAGGTCGAATCTCTGTGAGGGAGAGTTAAAACTTTGGAGGTTTTCCCTTATCGTGAAACATAAATGTTTGGTAACTCTAAGCTCTATGGAACCTGGACTCATAGAACGTCACTTCATACATCGCCCAATTGGCGTAACGTTTAAGATTTTCCCTTATCCTGAAAGGTAAATATCAGGTAACCCTAACTCTGTGGTCCATGAGCTCGTTTGAATATCGTTTCATTCATCGTCCGATATGACAACGTTGAAGGACGTTAAGTCAAGAAACTGTACTCATTGTTGTCTGATAGCATTAGCTATCCTGACCTACAGCTCATTGCTTTATTTAACAAATGTTCCTTCGTTAAAGGTTATATGTCTCTGATCACATTGTAACTTGGGATTGTTACATTAGGTATTAGTTTTATGATATAAAAATTATTCATATCATTATGATTCAAACTTCCCTAATAACACTAAGTTAGGCTTGAGGCAGCGGTGCAAATTGAGTCCTATTCTACTTAATTTATTTATAGATAGGGATGGTTATGGAACGCAATGCCCATTGCTTAATAATACTAGACGAAGACGTTCCTCGTTTATTGTACGCGGATGATTTAACGATAGGAGCAATTCCTGTAGTAGATCTAAAAATCAATCTAAATTGAAGGAAGGTATATTTGTCGGTCCTCAAATAAGACTACTTCTTAAAGACAGTGTTTTTTAATCAAAGCTTAAACGTGTTGAACTGGCAGCATGGAAATCATTTAAATCAGTGGTGGAAGGCTTCCTGGGCAATAACAAAGAAGAAAATTATGAAACTTCAGTCTCAGAACTATTAAGGAGCTACAAAGAAATGGGCTGCCGTATGTCATTTAAAATCCACTTTTTGCACTCTCACCTTGATAGTTTCCCTACAAACCTAGGAGCTGTAGTAAGTGATGAGCAAGGTGAGCGTTTTCACCAGGACATTTCTAAGATGGAAAGACGTTTCCAGGGTCACTGGGATTCAGCCATTTTGGGAGACTATTGTTGATTCCTCAAACGGGAGAGTAATTGTCAATACAAAAAATCAACAGTGAAACACTTCTGAGATAATTCAGGTGTTGGTTTTCATCATTATATTGTGTTTGTTTATTTTAATAATAACTAATAATTATTATTATTTTCAATGTTATTTGGCAATAAAATACCTATTACTTTCAATTAATCAAATATGAGTTATCACATCACATTTCAGGCCGCGCCATGGCTCAGTGGTTAGACCGCTTGGCTCTCACCAAGGCGGCCCGGGTTCGATCCCAGGCGACCGCAAAGTGAGATTTGTGGTGGACAACATGGCGCTGGGGCGGGTTTTCTCCGGGACCTCCGGTTTCCCCCGCCATCTCATTCCACCGGTGCTCCATCTTCATTTCATGTATCTTCAGTGTCACCGCCTGCGGTGCCATATGTAGTAAAAGCGGCCGTTAAACACTACACACACACACATCACATTTCTGTAAGTTTTCATAAAAAATTATGAATACCTAAAAAACGTTAGGTGATACAGTATTTTGAGGGTCATTTTTGGAATCAGCAGATCAGTTTACATAAGAATTTGCCTATTTTGTTTCGGGTATATAAAATACCTTTGTTTTGTTCCCCAGTGTAGTAGAGGAAATAATAACATTCTGGTATAAGTGTATTAAAGGGTAGAAAGGGGAATTATTGAATTTCTGCATGAAACAACAGAGAAGCGTTAAGAACACAAAAAGTTGGTGGTCGGAATTGGAAAGAATGGTATCGAAGATAGGCATGGGAGATTTGTGGAGAGCAGAGGAGTGAAACCATAGCGGGTTTTGGAAGGAAGTGAGAAAAAGAGCTGAAGACGTAGACAGGCAGGCTGTATGGGAAAGTATAGAAAAAATAAATCTGTGAAACTCTATAAGCAATTAAAGATGAAGATGAAGATGATGATGATGATGATGATGATGATGATGATGATGATGATGATGATGATGATGATGATGATGATGATGATGATGATGATGATGATGATATATAAGGGCGCTCAACTACGGCGGTCATCAGCGCCCTTTAAAAAACTAGTCATGGCAAAAGCCAGATATAAAACTTTCAAAAACTATACAAGTGTAACAAAACCTATTAAAAATACACGTACATAAGAAACATCAATCAAAACCTACTAAAAATTTCGTTCACTAAATCCTAAACTCTAAACTAGACAAGAATCTAAAAACGTTCTCCACGGGTCTCCACGCACGGCCTACACGTGGGTGGGCTTGTTGACCGTCTCCCTCAACCACAAAGAGGAGCCCACACGAGGGAGACTGTTGGCTCAGGATCCCGGGTGCGCCAAACCCGTACCTACTAAAGTAGGCCCCTGGGGGGAGCAATTAAAGACAAAATGGGGTAGGGAAAAATGTATAAATTAATGTGACAAAACCGGAAGAGAAGGCATAGCATGGATGAGAGAAGAAATAATACATCTAAAAGGTATGAGAAGTAATCATGTAGGGATATGTGAATTTTGTATAAAGAAGAGAACACTGTTCATTACCTGATAGAATGTAAGAAGTTAACAAATTAAAGGTATAAGAAGTGAGACAGTGTGAGCCTTATATAGGTTAAAAGAAAAGGGGATTAGGGTAAAAGAAGCGAAGGTCAAGAAGAAATGACACCAAACTGGTCAGGAAAACCGAAGGCTTATGTCCAGGGGACCTGAGTGAGCGAGTAAATCTTAAGGTCATCTATTTCATTAGTTGGTACAGGAGGTATAATAGTGCAAGTTTGTAATGAATCTAATGGAAACTGTACAAATAAATATCAAATAACAACACTATTAGCTATTTTCACTAATGTTTTTCGTATAAATTTTAAATATGATATAAGGGAAATATTTGGGGTTGTTTATTCATCAGTTCTTTTAAAGTTCCCAAAGTAATTTAAATATATATATATATATATATATATATATATATATATATATATATATTATTTATTTATTAACACATTATCTAAAATGCTGGATATGTCGAATTGGCATCATTAGAACAACATTGGACTTGTCGTGTCTCAGAATCGTGGCACGCTTTGTATGCCAGGCTGTTGCCATTAATCTTGTCTCAGAATCGGGCCCTAATGAGCTTGATTCTGCTAATTAATAAAAGCTTTCCTTTAACTCTGAGGAATAACACCGCTCCCAGAGCAGTTATTCATTTGCAGCTCGGCTTCGCGGGTCGTTATTCAAAGTCAGGGCAGCATTAATTTCCTGGGTCTCAGCACTTTTCAGCTTGCAAGCATTGAAAACCATCGCATGCGTGGATTAGGAAGGCTTTGAGTTTAGTTTTGGAGGCCCTGCTTTACACATCGGAAACTACCTATAGAAACTCGTAGGACGTGCTGCGAGAGAACACAATCTTGTGAACAGATAAAGTAAACAAGAGCCATGTGACGAACAACTTTTTGGAAAAGTTACATCGACGGTCCAGTTACTTAGGCACTGGCATACTGACCTACAGAAGGCTTATAAGTAGGCTTACTGGGCCTTAAGTAAATTAATATAAGACGCCCTATCTCGCAATTTTTTAATTTTAAGTCCTCCAACGTAAGGTCATATCGGACGGTGAATGAAATGGGTGAAATGATGCTCAGATGTGTTCAGGGTCTATGGAGCTTAGAGCTGAATAACATTCGTGTTTAAGGGCAAGGGAAAACCCCGGAGGAAACCTTATCCACCTAACTCACCCTGACGGAGATACGAACTCGGGACCACCTGAACGTGAGGCAGACACGCTACCATCTACGCCATCGAGGCGTTTGTTTTGTTTTGTAATTTACGCCCTCCAACGTTAAGTCATATCGGACGGTGAATGAAATGGGTGAAGCGCTGCTCAGATGTGTTCAGGGTCTATGGAGCTTAGAGCTGAAGGACATTCGTGTTTAAGGACAAGGGAAAACCCCGGAGGAAACTTTATCCACGTAACTCACCCTGACCGAGATTCGAACTCGGGACCTCTTGAACGCGAGGCAGACAGGCTACCATCTACGCTACCGAGGCGGGCAAAATGGGGTTTAAGAAAATCCTCATTGACGATTAATTTGTCTCTATTCAATATAATCTCAGTCCATTTGCACAGTTTTGGTCCACCTTTTAACTAAGGCATGTATTCCAGTGTGGTAAAACACACGGTCTTGCTTCCTAAGCCATTGACGCAAGGACATTTTCACAGCCTCCTCATCTTCAAAATGAATCCCACGATGAGCTTCCTTTAGTGGCCCGAACAGATGGAAGTCTGATGTTGCCAGGTCAGGGCTGTATGGGGGGTGAGGTAAGACTAGCCATCCCAATTTCTAAATTTCTGCAGGGGTACAGCGCCTGGTGTGTGGTCTTGCATTCTTATCCAGAAATAGAATATCCGCCACAGTTTTTGTTGGGCGAACTCGGCGAAGATGTGCTTTCAGATTTTTTAGAGGTCTGACGTATTGGACAGAATTTATTGTGCATCCCTGCTCCAAAAATATCAATCATAAGCACACCCTCTGCATCCCAAAACACTGTCGCCATAACTTTCCCAACCGACCGCTGAGTTTTGAATTTTTTTTCTTCGGTGGCGTTGTGTGATGCCATTCCATTGACTGCCTCTGTGATTCAGGTTCCAAAAAATGAGCCCACCTTTCGTCGCCAGTAACAAGTTTTTCCAGAAACTCCTCTTCCTCCAAATTAATGCTCTGCAAGTTTTCGGAGGCAATTGTTTTCCTCGTTTCTTTGTTTTGGGCGGTTAACGTTCTTGGTACCCAACGTCAACAAACTTTTGAGTAACCCAGTTGTTGAATAATCGTTATCACACTGCCTTTACTGAGGGAAGTAATGCGACACAATTCACCTATTGTTACCCGGCGATCACCACGAATGATGTCATCCTCTCGCTGAATGTTGCATGGAGTCACTGCAGTCACCGGCCTGCCGCTTCGCTTTTCATCTGCCAATGGTGTTTGCCCTTCAGCTTCGTTCCAGCGACGAACCCATCGTCTAACAGTGCTGACATCCACCGTTGCATCACCATACACATTTTTTAGCCTTTCGTGAATGCGAATTGGCGTTTCACCTTCCGCAGTAAAAAATTCAATCACAAAACGCTGTCTAATACGAATGTCGATGTCAGCCAATTTGTAAGAGGATGCAGTGCTGCCACCTGTTGACTTAGGAAGCTACTACTGCAGGGGATTGGAGAAGAAGGTTTGAGTAATTGCGCCAAATTCAAAGTTTTTACATTTCTTACTTATTTAAGAAAAATAAAGGAGGCATTCCTTTTTTACCCACCCTCCTACTTTCCGCTTACGCAGGTCTCCGTCTTACAGAGAGATGTGTTTGAATACAAGTACAAAGATATTTCAAAATGGTAGCACAGGTTTACAGTAGAGGAACAATATAGAATTAAATGTAAATAATAATATACCGATATATAATATATACTATATTTTCTACTTGCATACAATAATTGTAGTTTTTCGCCTAGTTTCTTTATCTGTTTTCTTTTTTTAATTTTCCCTCTCCAATCTGCAACTGCCTGTATATTAAAAGCATTTAGTATAAAAGATAGAGTCAACATGAAAAATACAAAGCCATGCTCGGGATTTCAATCACGGATCCCCTGGTTTCGTTCCAGTCGCTCTAACCCTTGGGCTACCATGGCCAACGTGCCGTCCTGACACAAATTTCTCCATTTGACTCAAATTCCAGCCATGGCATTGATTTTTCATGTTGGCTCTATCTATCAAAAGCTAATCCTATATACGGTTATTGTGGAGAAATGATTTATTTTCCATCAATTAACTAAAATAATAAGAGTTAAATGATGAAGCCTGGGACTCAAGTACTTATGATAGTAATTCGCCGCAAACGGTGTATCTCGGATGCGAAAAGCCCTAGTGGTTTACCGGGGAAATATATGAGTCAAATGGAGAATTTAATGTCAGGGCGGCACGTTGGCCATGGTAGCTCAAGGGTTAGAGCGACTGGACGGAAACCAGGAGATCCGTGGTTCAAATCCTGGCCATGGCATTGAATTTTTCATGTTGACTCTGTCGAAAACCTTATCCTATATATGGTTAGTGTGGAGAAATGATTAATTTCCACCAATTAACTAAAAAAATTTAAAACAGTACTATGGCGATGTTTGAAGTTCTCCGAGTCATTCATTGGAAGTTCTGAAATTATCCTGGCCCAATTTTCTTGCTCTCTCTAAAGCTTGAGTCGGAGCTAAATTGTCCAGAAATAGGAATTCCTTTAATGCGCACTAACAAAACACTCGAAGTGTGTAGTGTTTAACGCCCGCTTTTACTGCATACGGCACCGCAGGCGGTGACATTAGTGATACATGAGATGAAGATGGAGCACCGGTGGAATGAGATGGCGGGTGGAAACCGGAGGTCCCGGAGAAAACCCGCCCCAGCGCCGTGTTGTCCACCAAAAATATCACTTTGTGGTCGCCTGGGATCGAACCCGGGCCACCTTGGTGAGAGCCAAGCGATCTAACCACTGAGCCATGGCGTGGCCAAGCCACTCGAACACGGCACGAATTAACTCGTCATATCCTGTAGAGTTTGTGATGCGCTTCCCATGCCCTGCTTTCCGTTTAGCCATTCCTCTTTCATTTTTATTCATTTAAAATCTCATAAATCTTTGTTTTCCGATCTTCTAACAACATGTAATACTTTAGCTGGACGTTTCTTCTTTTCGTGTTCTTAACCTAAATTCTTCCTCCACTGACAATGTCTTATGTTTAGAATTCCTCCTCTTCTTCACTCCATGGTATGGGCACATCGCTCGTTCCGGCTAAATAGATCTCTCCAGCGATTCCTGGGTCTTCCTCTGTCTCTTCTCCCTTTTGGATT
The DNA here is from genome assembly GCA_030765055.1 of Mantis religiosa. Classification (NCBI taxonomy): domain Eukaryota; kingdom Metazoa; phylum Arthropoda; class Insecta; order Mantodea; family Mantidae; genus Mantis; species Mantis religiosa. The sequence continues at coordinate 135,560,127 of CM060956.1, read as the reverse complement.
ATAGTATAATACTGCATTTGGATATCTTGCATCCTCCATTCTTAATATATGTTCATGCCATTGTTGCCTTCGTTCTGATATTTTGTCATGGATTGGTTCCATTTCTAAGTCTTTTCTAGTATCCTCATTTCTTATTTTGTCCAATATTGTACAACCTTTAACACTTCTTAGAAATTTCATTTCTGCTGTCTGTATTTTATTTAAATCCTTTTATGTTGGCACCCAGGTTTCGCTTCCATATACAAAAGTTGGTGTAGTCTTTACCTTATAAATTTTCATTTTTGTATCCTTTGTCATTCTGGAAATTCATTGTCGTTTTACACTTGCCTTGTGTAGGCTAAAGTATGGAAAGATAGAGTCAGACTGAAAAATTCAATGCCATAGCCGGGATTTGTACCACGGATCTTCTGGTTGCCGTCCAGCCGCTCTAACCCTTGTGCTACTATGGCAAACGTGCCGACATGACATTAAATTCTCCAACTGACTCGTGTTTTTCCCGGTAAACCACTTAGAGTCAGTTGGAGAATTTAATGTCATGTCGGCACGTTGGCCATAGTAACTCAATTATTAGAGCGCCTGGACGGCAACCAGAAGATCCGTGGTTCAAATCACGGCTATGGCATTGAATTTTTCAGTCTGACTATATTTCTTTTCTTGCTCTGTTTTTAAAAGTTCAATGGATTGTCCCACATCTTGCTCGGAACTCATTTTACAGAATTTTTATGAACTGAGGCGCTTCTGCCAGATAGCAACCCGGTGAGTGATCCCTTAGTCACTCACAACCTCATAAGATTAATTATAGTTGGGTGAGAGATCAAGGATCGACGGATTCCAGTCCTTGGTCTGATGTTTCCTTTGGTGTAGCTCGGCATTAGGCTCTCATCGAGAAATTCACGGCTGGGTACGTCCTGACTATTGTTGCTGAATATCTTGAAAAATCAACTTGAAGTGACTCCGTCACCCTCCCTATAGTCCGGATTTAGCCCCATGTTACTTTTTATATCCCCTAACTATAAGAAACGTCTTCGTGGGAGGCATTATACCCATCATCAGAAGCAGTGGTGAAGGCTGCGGAGGTGATTTTGAAGGATCTCTCAAAATGGTTTCCAGCATGTCTTTGAAGAGTAGCAGAAACGCTGGGACAAGTGCATGGCATTCAGGGGAGACCATTTTGAGAAGGAGCGTCAAAATTATGAGGATGAGTGAAGGTACGTTGTCAAAAAAAAAAAAAAAAAAAAAAATGATCATTGTTTATTGAACAGACCTCGTAGAAACAATTATCATAATAATGTGCCCTTAGTTTTACCAGTTTTAACCTTTTTTCTACCTATGAGATATTTGTTGCAAACACTAACAATTAATTCACTCCTTGTGTTCCCAAATTTTACATCTTCCTAGAAAACATATCTTCTGTGAAAAAGCATAGACCAGATATTGTTTTGTAAATTTATTGAGGAATGTAACTGTAAAACATATTTTTAGTTGCGAACCTTTTAATATAAATTATTCCTACAGACAGATTTTGCAATATCATTGAAGATAGTTTGAGAAAATTGTTGAAATGTCTGCTCTACGGATAGCAGAATGATCCTTCACGACTTCAGTTGGCGTATTACAGACAATCGATGTCACACTGTAACACCATGAAACAAAACATTACTGCCATCTACCATTCACTGATGCATTTCCGGCCATAAATAGATGTATCAATCAAATGTGATCATTTTGGACTATTAAACCTGTTCCCTATTTACGTTTAGCATCGCTTCGGTGTATTAACAGTGCAGATACTTTGCCAGCGAATATGTAAAGATTAGCCAGTAATAGAAGGGTCTAATATCAATATATATACATATATATACACACGAAGGCTGTTCAATAAAGAATGATCACAATTTTTATTTGACAACGTAACTGTACCCATCATTAATTTTGATGGTTCTTCTCAAAATAGTCTCCCCTGAATGCGATGTACTTGTCCCAGCGTTTCTGCCAGTCTTCAAAGGCATGCTGAAAAACATTTCTGAGAGATCCTTCAAAACAGCTACCGCAGCTTTCACCACTGCTTCTGATGGATAATACCTCCCACGAAGGCGATTCTTCAAGTTAGGGAATCGAAAAAAAATCACATGGGGCTAAATCCGCACTATAGTGAGGATGAGGGATGCACTTGACGTTGATTTTTGCAAGATATTCTGCAACAACATTGGCAATATGCCGCCGCGCTTTATCGTGGTGCAGCTTTCAGCCTGCTTCACGGAAATGTGGTCTTTTGCGCCTGATATGGACTTGCAATGTTTTCAGGACATCTCTGTAGTATTGTCCAGTTACTGGTGTGTTTTCTAACGAACCATTCCATGAATATCAAAGAATGAGATGATCGTAACTTTCCCAGCAGAAGCAACCACTTTTGCTTTTCTAGGGTTGGTGATGAAATATATTTCCTTACTGAGCGTTGCTGTTTGCTCTCAGGATCAAAATTATGTAGTCAAGTTTCATCAGCAGTGATTACGTTTGAAAGAAACCCCGGATCTTCCTCTAACATCAGCTTTAACTGCATGTTACCTCCATTGCAGGGGTAGGTGATACTGAACGTGTCTGAACTTGCCTGGTTCTCACAGGCGGGAACCAGGAGTACCAACGATGAAACTACTACGGCATGTTTGTTTCACAATAAGCTAACAGAATATAATAAGATTGAATTTTAGTGAGAAAAATTATGATCGTAGAGATATTATGATCATTCTTTATAGAAACAGCAGTACTTAATTTTTTGCTTACCTAAAATATGTAGAAGTATTAAATTCCACCCACAATGTTGATTTATATTTTGAAAAGATGACAACAGGAAGCTTTTCTGATCTCGTTTTATTTGTTACCACAGCGGTAATTTTACACTTACTTTCAACTTGACAAATATAAAAAACTTTTGTGCTTATTCCAAAATTTTACAATTTACAACATTTGGCTACGTTTATTTATCGTTACCTTGTTGCTACCTTGACTTAAATGACACCCTGCTCTTTTGCTCTCCCAGGTAGCTCTTGGCCTCCATACCTCCTTGCTTACTTAATTAGTCCCTTTCTTCTCCCTCCTCTTCCTTTCTTATATTTTTTAAATTTTTGGCCCATTTTTCTTTTAGTTTTTGCAAGAACTCACCAATACTTTTTACCTTCTTTTCCTCGCTGCCCGTTTACATATTTATAGGTACTATCCTCTTCTCTAATTTCTCCCATTGTTCTTCCCAAACCTTTTTTTCCACATTGCAACCTCCTCGCATTCTGTTGCATAGCTTCTATGCTTTCTTTCCCCCGAACAATTCCCTACCTCTTATCCCTCTTAGAGATATTGTTCCTGTTCTCATCCAAGCTAACCCTTCTCTCTGTTACCTATCGCAGTAATATACATATGCTTCTCGTCCCCAATTTCTTTTTATTTGCTAGTAAAGTTGTAATGATTTCATATTTTCTAGACTTACCCATCTTTCCTTATTTCTATATCTTCTATTCTGTATTTTACTAATTTACCCACATTGCATGTGTTCCTTATCTCTAAACTCCATACATCCTCCATTCCTATTTTCTCCATAACTCCTACTAGCTCTGCCCACCAACTATTCGGGTTCTCTAATCATTTTTGCTGTCTCATGCATAATTTCATAATTTCTTCTTGTTTAACCAAACGCCTATACCAAACTTTTATTATTCTTTCCATTCTTTCTTGTCTTTCCTAATTCTACTAAAGCTACTTACCTAGGTGATGACTTCCCTAGGTGAGGTAAGCCTTCACATAACACGCGCTGCTCGAAACTTCTCGACGCTCACTGCTCTCAGACTTTAACACTAACTGCATACCAACTCACTAACATCTAACCCTCTGGTCAGATCATAACTCTCCCGTCGTTGGCTCGAAGAGAATGCCTTTGTCCTTAAGCGGGTGCTGTATTTCCTGATAGGAGGTAAGTGTGTAACACAAGAAGTTCAAGCTTTCAAGTTTCCTTCTCTTTTCACCAACGACAGCAAAAATATGATTTTTCCCTTTGGGAAAAAGTAAAGGAATTGGAATATTCTAGTTAAAAAGCAAATTTCACATTTGACTACCCTTGTAAAATAATTATTAAGTATCAATTCGTTGGAAATGAATTGTTCTTTCACACTAACCGTGTGTAGGACGCACTATGAAAGGGTAGAGCCAGAATGAAACATCCAGTGCCATAGCCGGGATTCTAACCACGGATCTTCTTGTTTCCTTCCATCCGCTCTAACCATGTGAGCTACTATGGCCAACGTGCCAACATGACATTAAATTCTCCAACTGACTCATGTTCCTCCCAGTAAACCACTGGGAGTTCTCATGAACACATGAGACAACTACCTTAATGACGACTTACTATGCTGTAAGTACTTTAAGGCCCGCGCTTTATAATTCAGACCACTATTAATTGTTCTTTCAAACTAGCCGTGGGTAGGACGCACTATGAAAGGGTAGAGCCAGAATGAAAAATCCAATGCCATAGCCGGGATTTGAACCTCGGATCTTCTGGTTTCCGTCCAGCCGCTCTAACCATTTGAGCTACTATGGCCAACGTGCCAACATGACATTAAATTCTCCAACTGACACGTGTTTTTCTCGGTAAACCACTAGGAGTTCTCATAAACACATGAGACAAGAAGATCCGTAGTTCACATCCCGGCTATGGCATTGAATTTTTCATTCTGGCGCTACCCCCTCTACCTGTTTTAAGGACATTTACAGTTTTGTGTGGCATGAATTTATCAGTTTCATTTCAAAGGTTAGTTCAAGAAAAATTAAAGGCACACAGTTTATGTTAAAATTACGTAAAGATACGTTAATTTTATCAAAATATTTAGTTATTTTTATATAAAAAAGCACTTTGGTAATGTTTTTGTTTATATAAAGGGTCTTTGAAATGTATTCCTGTACGTTTTTTCTTCAACTTCGTATATATTGCTGTAGTATTCACGTGGCCCTCACACACAGTCCTTTTACTAAATCATTTCTTTAGTTTGGGTGCAGGAGGTCAAAAGAAATATACTTTTGTTTAAACTTGAGTCAAAGTTTTAGATGGGATAAAAAACAGGGCCTTTTGAAAGAATATAAGCAATGTTTTCCTAGTGGAGTGTTGAGGTATTTATGCCTGCATAGCCAAGTTGGGAATGAGAGACTTATACATCGGTTTTCTGTTCATAGTGAAAGCGAGCTTTGAATCAAACCACCGCAATGCATATTCCAGCATCACCAAGACGAACCTCTGCTTATGACACGCTCTTAAGTGTCAATTACGTGAGTCAGTTTCTCAATTAGCGTCTTTCCCTCGGCAGGGAGACCAACTTCGGCTTGGCTCATTAATTTGCGCGATAATGTTGGCAACAGTGGCGCGGGGCTTTCCGCTCCATCTCCCCATTATCTCCGGAATCGAACAGAGAGCGCTGGCCGCTTAAGTCGTCTTGCTTGCCCAGACTGTACCTCCCAAAGACAGGCAACATCGATTGGAATAAAATGCAATAAAAGATAAAGAACAGCAAGTGTTTTCATCTTACTTGTATTGGAACAGCCTTTCATCATTTGATGGATAGAGTCCCTTTCAGTCTCCAACTTTAATTGTTTCAAACTCCAATGAAACGTGAAGATTAATATCACAGTCGTCTCTTTTCACATCTTGAGAAACTGAATACTAGCCATTTCTATGGTGCCCTGAATGCGACTAATGTAAATAATAAAACAAAAGAAGAAAGCATATAAACAGAAGACTTATATTGACAGCTACGCCCTTTACACATTATAGAAGTATATGTATTAAACATTATTCCTTCCAAAAAATCAAATAAAAATAAATAAAGACTCATTCACATAAATAAAAACCCATTTACGTACACAATGCTATTTTTATAAAAGTCACTTTAATAAGAAAAGTACGCTCAGATTGACCATTAATGTACAAGACTTTTACAAAAATACGAGGGAGGTCTAAAAGTTTTCCAACCTCAACATGAAGATGGCAGCACTCGTAAATAAAAGCTAATGAACTTCATTGTTCATCTTTTGACAGTTACTCGCCAAAGTTTCAGTCATTTTGGAAGCTCAGTTATTATGAGAGAGTCGATATGAGTGTCTTTATGAAAATAGACATTGTCAAGTATCGACCTGTCATTACATATTTGTTTTTGAAAGGCAATACGTCTACGCAAAACAAAGTTGAACAGGGTTCTGTGTATGGGGACTCTGCACCATCATTTACCACAGTGATGTTTTGGGCAGATGAATTTAAACTTGGCCTAAAGAACTTGGGAAACGATGAACGTTTGGCACGTCAAAACACTGCAACTGCCTACGAAAACATTACCAAAGTTCACCTAATGGTGCTAGGCGACCGCCGAATTAAAGTGAGAGAGATAGCAGAGGCTATGAACGTGTCAAAAGAACGTATTTGTCATACATTTTATCAACATTTAGACATGAGAAGGCTGTCCGCGAGTTGGGTGCCGCGTTTGCTCACGTTACACCAAAAAAGTGTTGGAATGAATATTTCCAACGTTCTGTTGTCGCAGTTTAGGCGCAGTAAATGCAAGATTTGGCACCGATTATTTACTGTAAATGAAACTTCGATATATCATTATTTCATAATTATCACATCCTATAATAAGTTAACTTTTGCATTGTTGATCACTTCACACACATTTATTCGGTTCGTCAAAGTCTTTGTTAACACATACATATAGGTGGTTCCAAAAGTAACCGAACCAATACGAGGCATCTTTTCAGAATTATATTTCATTTTTCAACTCTACACACTTCTCCAAGGGATGCTTAAATCACTGTAAGTCATCCAAATACATAGTACTCGGCGTCTTTCTTTGCAAAATAATTGTTCACGGAGCTCAATTTTCAGATGAGGGAGCAAACAGAAGTCGCTTGGGACTAGATCTGGTGAGTAAGGCGGATGGTCAAGCAGTTCAAAACGTAATTCGTGGATTTTCGCCATTACAACCGCTGAGGTGTGAGACGGTGCGTTGTCTTGGTGAAACAGGATTTCCTTTTCCTGCAAATGTGGCCATTTTTCCGCAGGTTTTGCCTTCAGTTTGTTAAGTATTGCTGCATAGTATGTCCATGTAATGGTTTCCCCTTTATGAAGATAAACGATTAAAATAGCTCCATGACTATCCCTGAAAACAGTCGCCATTATTTTACCAGCTGAAGAAACAGCTTTTCGCTTTATTGTGGAGACAGTTCCCCCTTTTGCAGGTACCTGTTTGGACTGTATTTTTGTTTCGGGCGTATAATGGTCTATCGAAGTTTCATCTACAGTAATTAATCGGCGCCAAAACTTGGATTTATTGCGCCTAGACTGCGCCAACAGAGCGCTGGAAGTGTTCATTCGAATACGTGTTTGTTCTAACGTGAGCAAACGCTGTACGCAACGCGCGGACAACATTCTCATGTCTAAATCTTGATTTAATATGTGACAAACACATTATTTTGACACATTCGTAGCCTCTGCTATCTCTCCCACTTTAATTCCGTGGTTGTCTAGCACCATTTGGGGAAGTTTGGCAATGTTTTCGTTGGTAGTTGCAGTTTTTGGACGTCCCTAATGTTCATCCACTCCCAAGCTCTTACAGCCACGTTTAAATTCAGCTGCCCAAAATTTCACTTGGCAAATAATGGTGCAGAGTCCCTAGTCACAGAATCCAGCTCATCTTTGATTTGCGTAAGCGAATTGCCCTTCAAAGCAAATATATATTAACAGCTCCATACTCCATTTAGTCCATTTTCATCAAAACCTTCACATCAACTCACTCAAACGACTTACATAACAACTGAGTGTCCAAAATAGGTGAAACTTTGGTGAGTAACTGTCAACAGATGAACAGCGAAATTTTCTAGGCAATTTTCATATAGAGGTCGGAATCTTTACAGACCACCCTGGTAGAGCGCCGAGTAGTCTTTTGTTTAGGATTTTCGTATATAATTTGAAGGGTGTGTTTTCCAGGGCCACGCCTCTGAACGAATCCGGTGATGCTCTGTCCCCCTTCCCTTTGTACAGGACCTATATTAATTTCTATTAAAATTTAATTTTATTCCTAAATTCAGGAGCTGCCAAAACATGTATGTTTTAGCAGTTATTTTAATCCAGCCTCTGAACGGAAGGGAATTACTGATGTTAATTTGTTTTACGATGCTTTAATTAATTTAAAATTATTGTGAATAATGTTTAAGTGTTAAACTGCTTAAAATAAAATGGAATTCATGTTATTTCACACTAGACGTGTGTAGGACGCTCTATGAAGGGGTAGAGCCAGACTAAAAATATAATACCATAGGCGGGATTCGAACCACGGATCTTCTGGTCTCCGACTACAATGGGCAACATGCCGACATAACATTAAATTCTCCAACCGACTCTGTTTTTTTCGGTAAATCACTAGGAGTTCTCATAAACACATGAGCTTTAAGTTTAAAGGATTTTAAAACAGAAAAATGATACTGAATTTGTGTTGCTATAGTGCTTAATTATTCTTAATACTTTGTGTCCTACATTGTCAGCAGCTTCAATTTTCTCATTTACATCTAATTTTAACGATTCATGATAATAAATTTTCTGTGAAATTTCAACATGTGGTTTTTTATTGGTTCATAGAAAGTGTACAAATAAGTTCAGCTAAAGTTACTTTATATAGATTGAAAGAAAATAAAGGACAATCTGTAAATGAGGTCGAGTGAAATGGTCATTTATTCATATAAATGCATCAGAAATTTTATGTTAACGCATCGGAGATTGCAGAATGCAATACATACAACGGACACTTGATGCAGTTCGTGAAAGAAACCCATCGGCTACAGCAGAAAGGTTCAACCCTTGTTTCACAGCTGCTGGTCACCCCTCAACATATCGTTGCTGTGTTCCGTGCAATCCATTCTGAATGAAAGTTTAAGCACCCCTACAAAAGCAAATTGTTACTTTCGCGCTCGGCTCCGGATGAATAAATCACGTAATATCGTTAATATTATATGAGGCATACACACGCGCACCCCTACTCTCTCTCTCTCTCTCCTTGTTGATGTCCCTTTGGACACATGGCCTAGTTTATTCATGCCGCTACTACTGCAACTTAAGAATAGTTTATTGACTAAGCAGTGCTGAAGTTATATGAATGAATGAATGAATGAATGAATGAATGAATGAATGAATGAATGAATGAATGAATGAATGAATGAATGAATGAACATTTTACTTACTATTTCATAATTACAATTTACAACATACAAGTATTCCTTCATACTTAATCTTCAGGGGGGACGTACGAGAAAGTGCTCAAAAAATCTATTTGTTTATTGTTTTGTAAAATAGTATATAGTGTTAGCTATCAAACACCAAAATATTATGACTGTAAGTGGTGTGTATGTACCTTTAAAAAATTAAATGCCCTAGTGTTGCATAGTAGCATAGTAGCAACACATAGTCTTCCATCAGCTGTCTTGGAATCTATAAAGCCCACCTACCAATTCTTAGCACACTCAGACTTGCTAAAAAATGTCTCTATGGAGAGACACAAAACCCAAATGAAAGCCTCAACAGTTTGATATGGAAGAGGTGTCCCAAAACGTCATTTGTGTCTTCCAAAGTGGTGAAAGTTGCTACATTTGATGCTGCAATAGTGTTTAATGATGGGAATATTGGCAGAAAGAAAGTTAGGCATCAGTTAGGGTATCAACCAGGTGTGTTTATGTAAACAATTTGGAGAGTGTAGACAACATTCGCATCGCTGGTGCAGAAAGAGCTATGAAATTAATGCAGAAAGGAGCTAGACAAGAGGAATTTAAAAATATGCTGAAGAAGACCTGAATGAGGATACAGACTATGGATGTGGGAGGTTCTGTCTTAAAATTAAAAGGCAAACTGAATAATACTTATTGTACTTTTAATTGCCTTTCCTCGTAGCTTGCATTTTCTACAACTTTAACCCAGTTTTCACTCATACTACTTCATCTACAGTGATGCAATTTAGCACACAGCTTTCTTATGCCACAATGAACATTTTGAGGGTTCTAGAATTTAAGATTAAGCTCCAGATGGAATGTGATGATACAAAATATGAAATTATTTTAATTTTTAAAGGATGCATAGATTAACTTTTTTTAAATTCTATACAGCTTCAATAAGAAATCTAAATACAATAAATTCATTTTAGTGTGTTTTAAAATAACATACCAAATTTCAGAAAGATAGCATATGTGAAATTTGAAAAAAAAATGGGCTTAAGTTTGTAAATATCTCTTCATATATAAAATATGTAGCATTGGTTATAAGTAATGGAAAATTATGAAAAGAATTGTGTGTATTAACTGAGTATACTAAATTTCACTTCTCTAACTTTAAAACTTTGGATGTTATGGCTGTTTATGTAAGACCCTGAATATTTGCATACGTCCCCCTGTAATTAGTCTATATATACACTCATATAGAGGTGCATTAGATTGCAACATTGCATGGGTATCGGTTTAACAGATAACCCAGATGTATAGTTTTCCTTATTTGGATTTTCGTGTCGTTTTCTATTCCTCTTCCAAAATATTATTCATTACTTTTAAAAACTTTGTTTCTATAGCAGTTGGAATATTAGTCGTAATACTTGCCTTGTATAATTTGTCTCATTTTGCTTCTCATATACCACATTCCCAAACACTTACTACACAAAATTCTATTAAGAAGTGCAATATTCCCTTAGGCTGATTTCCCAAGCACACCTGACATGCTTTCTGAAAACTTGGCACAAAGTTTTTGATAGCAGCCAACCTATCCATTCCCTCTCAAATGTGCTATACATTTCTCACTAATCTGATACATTTTTATATTATGCTACACTATTTTATAATCTCTGAACTTGCCCAAATCTCTTGGCTGTGTCTTCAGCTGTTTGCGCCTGTGCAAGCCTGAGGGTCTGTGTGTTGTTGCGTCGCAATGATGTATAGTTGTGTAAAGAACGTAGTGCTCTGTGATTGTTAGTGACAATGGGTCTCGTGACCGAGGAAAGAGTATTTATAGTGGGGCATTGTTTTCGCTCATACGGAAACTGTTATCAAGGTGGGCGAGTTTAAAGTTAGTGGCGGAACAATATCGTGAACACTTCAATAAACCAGCACCTAGCAACACAGTTATGCTATTTGATGTTAAAAATTTTAGACGTACCAGTAGAGTATTATGTCAACGTTAGGGAAAGTTTAGTAGGCCAGTAATTGTATCCACAAATGAATATCATGGACGTGTTCTCAATCAGGTGTTACAGTCTCCAAAGCGAAGTCTTTGGCGAAAATCTCATCAGCAATACGTCATTTCGACAATTGTTTAAAGACGTGGGTGGATTTCCTTAGCAAATACAGGTTGGGCAACGACTGACGCTGCACGATAGGCATGTCAGGGTAGACTATTGTGCACGAATTTTACCAATGGTGTACGGCGATTGAGATTTATTGTTCAACGTGTGGTTCTCCGACGTAAGTCAAATTTACTTGGACGGTATTATCAATCGTCAAACAACTCTCATTCTTGGTTTCGAGAGCCCAGACGCTATAGTCCAGAAGCCGCTACTCAGTCTGCGTGTGCAGTGTCAGAAACGGTGTGGTAGGTCCGTATTTCTTAGAGAATAATGATGCTACACATCTTATTGTTAACCAGGAAACGATATAGGAGCCACCTAACTTAGCCATTTATTCAGGATCTAAGAAGGTTTTGTGGTTCCAGGAACATGAAGATCAGAGTAATAGACGTGGTTCATACAAGACGGGGTGACCTGCCACACCACTCGACAGTCTATGGCTATGCTGCAAGAAACCTTTCCAGGACGAGTACTTTCCCACGCGGCTGAGTTCCCCTATTCACCACATACCCCCGATCCCACACCATCTGATGCTTACGTGTGCAGAATGTTAAAGGAGAAAGTTTTCAATTGTCCAGATCCACCCAAAACTGTGTCTGCATTACGTCAGAAGATCGTTTAGTTCTTCGGGACCCTGCAGCAACCTGCGTTCCGGAATATGTTGGAAAGTCTGCATGATCGTTATGAACGCTACCTACAGCGCAATAGAGCATAATGTGAACATTTACACTATCACCTCGATACGTGAAATAATGACAATAAGAGTAACATTAATTTACAGTACTGTATATTTTATATTTTCTTATTATTTTTTGTCTATCAAAACCCCTAGCCTACATTCCGCTAGTGTAAAGAAATGATTAATAACAATCAATTAACTAAAATATTAGAAGTTCAATGATGAAGCCTGGGACTAAAATACTCCTAGTGGTTAGTCGGGGAAATATACGAGTCAAATGGAGAATTTAACGTCAGGATGGCAAGTTGGCCATGGTAGTTGAATTGGTTAGACTGACTGGACGGAGACTAGGAGATCCGTGATTTAAATCCCAGCCATGGCATTGAGTTTTTCATGTTTACTCCATCTATCAAAACCCTTAGCCTATATACGCCTAGTGTAAAGAAATGATTAATTTCCATCAATTAACTAAAATAACACGGTAGGATTCTTAGGATTTAGGTACATATGGCATTTTCCAATATAGATTTCATAATTGGACCAGGGCTGTTCCAAAAAAGGATGATCATCATTTTTTACGGTCATAATTTTTCACGCTAAAATTCAGCCTTATCAAATAATGTTAGTTTAATGTGCAACAAACACGCCGTAGTAGTGTCATTGTTAGTACTCCTGGTCCCCGCCTGTGAGAACCAGGCAAGTTCAGACATGTTTAGTATTGCCTGCCGCTGCAATGGAGGTAACACGCAGCTAAAGTTAATGTTAGAGGAAGATACGGAGTTTCTTTCAAACGTAATCACTGTTGATGAAACTTGGCTACATCATATTTATCCTGAGAGCAAACAGCAAAGCTCAGTGTTGAAATATCCTTCATCACCAACTCCCAAAAAAGCAAAATTGGTTGCTTCTGCTGGGAAAGTTATGGTCATCTAATTCTTTGATATTCATGGAATGATTTATCAGCATGTTGTACCTATTCACACATCAGTAACTGGACAGTACTACAGAGATATCCTGAAAGCATTGCAAGTTCATATAAGGCGCAAAACATCACATTTCTATGAAGCAGGCTGGATGCTGCCCCACGACAATGCGTGGCTGCATATTGCCAAAGTTGTTGCTGAATATCTTGCAAAAATCAACGTTAAGTGCATTCCTCACCCTCCCTATAGTCCGGATTTAGCCCCATGTGACATTTTTCTTCTATTCCCTAACTTGAAGAAACGCCTTCGTGGGAGGCATTATCCATCATCAGAAGCAGTGGTGAAGGCTGCGGAGGCCATTTTGAAGGATCTATCAAAAATGGTTTCCATTCCAACGCTGGGACAAGTGCAACACATTCAGGGGAAACTATTTTGAGAACGACCATTAAAATTATGAGGATAGGTAAAGGTACGTTCTCAAAAAAAAAAAAAAAAAAAAAAAAAAAAAAAAAAAAAAAAAAAAAAAATTGTGATAATTATTTATTGAACAGCCCTCATAATTCTGATTTTGTATTTGCATTTAATGGTGTAAAAGGGAATATGAGAAATAAATTACAAATTGCTTACTCTCAAAATGATAATCATTATTATTTAAGAAGAAAACACCTCCCCTTGATTGTTTCCTAAACTCTAAGAACAATAACTTGAATTACCCACTAATAATGACAAGAAATTCATTATTTCCACAAAACAAGAATATATTGACAGTGGATCTATCGATAAACCTTTGTTGCCGTCTGTTGTGGGTCGAGAAATTTACTCGCAAAATTGGTATATCATCTGTCGACAGCTACTTAAAAATTCTGTTGTTAAATGATATCTAAAACGAGTTTAATCATAATATAGAAATTAAATGTGTAATTAACAGTTAAACAGGTAGAAATGCTTCCCTTGTTATTATGGAAAGTGTATACCTGTACAGTAGAAGATAGTCAATTGCATTAAGGCTGCAGTTCTGTTTATAAATTGGGTGGATCCGGCTCGTTGAGACGACGATGTTCACCCCTGCGATTCGCTAAATGCTTTTAGGAATTAATTTCCTTCATCTATACAATTAAAACTAGAGCAGAATCGCCCGCCTGCCGCTGAGTGGAATATTTGCATATTTCTTTCACCCTCATCATCTTGTACCAAACCCCGGGCCAACACAAAGAGAGAAGCACCACAAATATCCCACTCTCCACACAATGCGCACACAGCTCTAACAAATTCTGTTACCGCTACTTTTTATACGAAAATAAAAAAAGCCGATTCCCGTCCTTTCTGGCGTTGAGCGCTGTCAACTCCGGAACGGATGAATGCTTCGTGAACATGCTTCGAGGTCCACTATAGGCAAACTGTTTACAACACTCATCTGTCACACTTATGACATTATCTGTGGTTTACATTTTCTGAAACTTCTTCCGAACAAACTCCTTGCTTAGGAGATCGATAACAAAAGAATGTCGACTGAGTATCGTTTGTTTTTACTTTCTACTCCGTATAGTAAAAGTACTGCATTCTACACAAAAATATGACACCATGTTTAAGTATCTTCCAAGAATGCAAATATACGAGGGCTGTCCCCCCACCAAAAAAAAAAAAAAAAAAAAAAATGACAACGTACCTATACTCATCCTGATAATTTTGATGCTCTTTCTCAAACTATCTCCCCTAAATGGGATTGACTGATCCCAGCGTTTCTGCCAGTCTTCAAAGACATGCTGGAAACCATTTATTGAGAAATTCTTCAAAATCACCTCCTCAGCCTTCACCACTGCCTTAGCTGATGGATATTGCCTCCCATGAAGGTACTTATTCGAGTTAGGGAATAGAAAAGAGTCACATGGGGCTAAATCCGGACTATCAGGAGGGTGAGGGATGCACTTCACGCTGATTCTGCAAGATATTCAGCAACGACATTGGCAGTATGCGGCCGTGCATTATCGTGGTGCAGCATCCAGCCTGCTTCATGGAAATCTCATCTGTTGTGCCTTATATAGACTTGCAATTATTTCAGGACATCTCTGTAGTATTGTCCAGTTACTGATGTGTGTGCAGGTACAACATGCTGATAAACCATTCCATGAATATCAAAGAATGATATGACCATAACTTTCCCAGCAGAAGCAACCAGTTTCTCTTTTCGGGGGTTGGTGATGAAGGAGATTTCCACACTTAGCTATGCTGTTTGCTTTGGAGATAAAAATGATGTAGCCAAGTTTCATCAGCAGTGATTACGTTTGAAAGTAACTCCGGATATTCCTCTAACATCAAATTTAACTGCGTGCAGACCTTGTCCGGGAATCAACAGTCTTGGAAACCATCGCGCATAAACACGACTCATGTGTAATGTTTCTGTCACCAACGTGTGAGTGGCACACAATGAAAGTTTCAGTATTTCAGAAAGTGATCTTAAGGTAATTCGTCGATCCTCTCTCACAATGGCAGCAGCAGTGTTGATGTTCTCTTCCGTAAGAGCAGTAACTGGAAAACCGAGTTCACCTCCGTTTGAAATTGATTGTCTCTCCTCTTTTAACATTTTAGGGCCGCGCTGTGCCTCAGTGGTTAGACCACTTGGCTCTCACCAAGGCGGCACGGGTTCGATCCCAGGCGACCGCAAAGTGAGATTTTGAAGGACAACATGGCGCTGGGTGGGGTTTCTCCAGGATCTCTGGTTTTCCCCCATTTCATTCCACCGGTGCTCCATCTTCATCTCATGTATCATCAGTGTATCGCCTGCGGTGCCGTATGTAGTAAAAGCGGGCGTTAAACACTACACATCATCATCATCTTTAAACATTTTATACAACCTTCTAGCTGTGCTGCAGGGAAGAGTAGACTCTCCAGATGCCTCCTGTAAACTTGTATAGGCCTTAACTGAATATATCTTCACATGAAATAAGAATTTCAAAGTCGCATATGGTTCCTCGCGTTTTACTTCCATTGCAGTGGTAGGCAATACTGAACATGTCTCACAGGCGGGAACCAGGATAACCAACAATGAAACTGCTACGACATGTTTGTTTATCTAATGATCTCAGTTTACCGGAGCCCAGAATAAAGAGTCGAAGTACAGAAAGTGCTTCATATTCACACAAAATATGTAGAGAGGACTCACCCTCGCCACCGCACTTCATGCACGTGGAATCTGCACTAAGGTTCATCACATGCAGGAGTCTTTTTAGGGAGTTTTGGTAATGAGTTATCTGGATAAGTTTTTACTGGGGTTTTGCTTATCCTGTAAGATCAATGTCAGGGAGCCCTACGACTTATGTATCCTAAGCTTATTTGAGGATAATTTCAACAATTTCATTCAGTGAAATTGGACGTTTGACAACAAAGAGCTCTACAACAGTCCCACTGGAATAAAGAAAGGAGGCCGGCATCATCAGCGAAAGCAGGAGCCAGTAAACAAAAATCAAAGGGACAGAGTGATATATAATCTAATAGACTATTGTGAATGCATTTGAGGAGTGGAAACATCCCGAGTCAAAATTCTGTACAAAACATGGAAGTTCAGGAGGTTGATAATAATAGCAGTAGGCAGGAAGTCAAAGTAGTAGAGTGTAGTGTAACTATACCAAATAATGTAGAAATGGAAAGAAATATGTTAGTCGAACTCAGAGAAATGCTCGCAAGATTAAGAATAGACAATGAAAGGTTAAGAAAAGAGATGAAGAATGACAATGAAAGTTTAAGTAAAAAGATAGATGATAACAATGAAAGTTTAGAAAAGATAGAAGAAAAGTTATAAGATAAGATTCAGAAGTTAGAGGTAGGACAAATAGAACTAGGAAAGTAGTGAGAGAATCAACAACAGGCGTTAGATAATGTGAGGAAGGAAGTTAGTCAGGTGATAGAGAATTCTGAAAATAAAATTGTCAAACTAGTTAAGAAAAAATCGGATAAAGAAAACATATAACTGAGGGAGAAAATAGCACAGAAATACGATAGAGAAAGTGAAGTGGCTAGAAAAGAGTTAGAAGAAACTAGGATTAGATTAGAAGTATCAGAATGGGAAAATAGAAAACAGACGAGGAATTTGGAGGAAAGCAGAAATCAAATGAACGAGGTAGCAAAAGAGATCACGGCGACAAAGGAAGCATTGAAAAACACTCAAAATCGAGGCAGAAGCGAAAGAGAAATACTCAATTATTTCGGGAATGGGGCACGGTTCCATCAGAACATGACTAAGAAAGAGAGGAAAAGATATCGATGTCAAATATCAAAGCTACATATGCAAAAATCATGGGAATGTGGAATAAATAAGTCCTTCGAACATGGAAAAGTCCGCCAAATGACTTTGAATCCTTTGTATTTTCTTAGTACGTTGTGGGATGATTAATTGTCTTGTAAATGGTGGGAACTTAAGCTAAATTATCTAAAATTGACATAACAACTTGTAAAATGAGAAGAAACACAAACTTGTAAAATGTATAGGTTAAGTATAAACAGTGTAGTGTAAAATTTATAGGTTAAGTATAAACAATGGAGTGATAGTGCAGTGAAAGTGAAGTGAAACATAAAACCAGACAAGTGAAAAGTTAAAGAAAGGAAGCTGCAAAAAATTCTGAACACTTTTGAACAGAATATTTATATAGAATCCCCGAGAATTATTCGGAAATGTGGTACGAGTAAAAAAAGAATGTTTTTATAGAATCCGGAATAAGAATTAAGAAATGCTGTACAAGTATTACTAATGTTCAATGGTTTAAACATGGAAATGTATATTTATGAATTGTTTTAAGTGTCGCATTTTATGAATTAATTTTAAGTAGATCAGAGAGAGATGTGTAATGTAGTATTTAACGCCCGCTTTTACTACATACGGTACCGCAGGCGGTGACACTGATGATACATGAGATGAAGATGGAGCACCGGTGTAGTGAGATGGCGGGCGAAACCGGAGGTACCGGAGAAAACCTGCCACAGCGCCGTGTTGTCCATCACAAATCTCACTTTGCAGTCGCCTAGGATCGAACCCGGGCCGCCTTGGTGAGAGATCAGAGAGAGATATGACGACGACGATGATGATAATGATGATACTGTAGATTAAAGTTTTTTCCATTGCGGGTTATTTAAAAGTAGAAAATTGCAGACCAGAGTGTTGATTTTTGTTAAATGAGCTATTGTTATGTCACCATGTGAACAATTTTTATGAAGTGTGTATGTATGTATCATGCAAAATTAATGTTGTAACAGGAAAATGTAATAACAATCAGAAGTTGCTGACAAACGTCTAGTATTTTACGTTGTATTAGGGCAAATCATATGTATTCTTTTCTGTGGCAGCTGGTGGGTTAAACTATTGGTGGTGCACAAATGAAAAATAAAATGCAGAGTAGTAATGACTCACCTATTTATACAGATTCTCTGCTCTACTATCCTTAGACCTGGCGAATCTGTCGATAACTTTTGCGTTGAAGTCGCTGATCTTCATAACAAAATCTCTCTCAATTGAAAGCATTGCTAATGCTGACAATCAGTGCTGTGACATTGTGTTCCTAAGGAAAGTATTTATTCCTTTTAAAGTTGAGAAACAGCATTCTGCTTCAGCGTTAGACATTGGTATAGTTAACAGTACTCCGAGGAGTTTGACATATTCGCTGAATGTAGCACATAAATTGTTTTCCTTAATGAAGTCCATCAAGCACAAAGTGCCGGACATTCCACGAAATTCCTCTCGACTGTAAATTACAGTCAGTTCTGTACGAATTTTTGTTCCAATGATAAAAGGGTAGAACCTTATTCTTTCTCTAAGGGAATCCTCTGGAAATGTCTTAGAAATTTTCTTAATAAAACAAAGTTGAGGCTACCAGATGCCCCGTGAAGCTAAATCTGTCCTTTGCTTCTCTAAGGATGTCACATCCTTCAAGAGCTTCTCCTCTTTTCACATCATGATCTTCTATTCTTCTCCTCTTAATTGCAGTTTCTTCGTGTTCCTCGATATCCACGCTATTTCTTACCTTTTGCACTTCCCTTTCAAATGCGTTTACCTGGGCGATGGCAAATGGTGCATTGCAGTCTCGTTTCTGCAGCTGATTGTACAAAATGTCCACATGTGGCATGATCTTGTAGAAGAAAGACAGCCAGAATACAAAATTATAATCTTTCAAAATGGCCATAAACCCAGAAGCCTGAACAAGTGTTGCGTTGTTGTTTAACAGAGCTCTCTTCTGAATAACCTCCATACATTTAATTAAATTCTCCCTGGGTTCGAAAAGCAGAGCACACAGAAGCTAAGCCCAAAGTTCACGGTATAGCCGTTGCTAAGAGTAGGAGGAGCTAGGTTTATAAACCTCCATTTAAGCAATGTATAAGAAGCCACTCCCATCTCTTCACCTTCCCACAAACCCCTCAGAGAGCCTTCATTTGGGTGAAATCTTAGGTTAACTCTTCACTGCAAACCTGCGGCTCCTACAGCTAATCACTGTTTATTTCGACTTCTGCGGTCATGGGCAGCTACAGACGATAAGCGTAATTGAAACATGTTTGTATATAAAACAATGCAAACAAGTACAGCTTTAATGTGCAAAATGCACCTGTTGTAAATTCAGAATCAGTGGGTGTAGCGCAAACCTGTAACCTTAAGGAGGAACCGCCCCTGATTGGAAAATGGGACAATAAAATACAATGGGACAATAAAATAATATTTATGGGGGCATTTGATACCGAAATTAAGGGATGCAATGCATAAAGGATGGTAATGGATTTCAAAGAAATTGTGTATCTTTGTTACAAAACGTGCAGGTTGAATAGTTGTTGTAACAAAAGAAACGTAAGAAACAGTGTTCTTAGCAGAGTTCTAAAGCGTAGCACTTGACTCCGTTTGAATAGGTATTCTTCGGACCTTTAATAATGGCATGACCGAGACAATTAGCCACAATGGACATAATAGTCACAAAGGGAATCTTTGTGTGAAGGGAGGGCTTCCAGAAGTGAAAGTTACACAACCACGCACAGCTGTGTATAGTGTGAGGAGAGACGGTCCGCGGCTAGCGGCCGAGTAAGCAGTTTCTCTGTCTTGGTTGAAGGCAGGTCAGAACCAGTGGGAAGATTTGTCGTTTCATACGTAACAAATTAAGTATTATCGAGTAATAAGCATCTCACCTTCAGTCACTCTAAACAGTGATATATTGGTATTTGATGTGATTGTAAAAAGAAGCAGTCATTAAACCAGTTTGAAACGGCCATTCCAGTGTCATTAGAGCCAACCCTACTCATACATACCCACGCATACCCCGAGAGCACCTCATTGCTCATCCCTGAGCTACCCATATTATTGGTTACAAATTGCAGCGTCAACGTGGTACTGTACGCCACACATTTTAATGATTTAATTAAAAAGCACTTCTTTAGCGAATATTTCCCGCCTTCTTACTCAGTATAAGCTAGTTTCTGCTCTACGTAACATTACTTAAAATAACTTCCACCGGGCAACATTTTCTGCTTAAAACAGAACTTAATTGCGGAGAGCTATTACAGAACACGCTGTATTTGCTTGCGCAACTATTTTCATACATTGTCTTGACATATACATACTAAAAAGCAACGTTAACTTCGGGAGTTTCACTTTCTCTCGACGTCCATTGTGGCGAGAGGGATTACACTACACCTAACAATGTAAATCCGAGATTTCTTGGAAACGCACGTTTAGAAGTCTTCTAAATAAAACAGGACTTTTTAAAAAGGTTCATTCGCGCGTATGTGCATGAGTGTTTGAACAATGTAACTCAAAATAGTCAAGTTTCAAGGAAGTTACAAGCATTTTCCAAGTAAGTTATACAAAGTTTGCTCAAAAATCAAACACGACACAGTGCCTTTATGTTCAAGTTCCTCTCGGGAAGCAAGTCAGGTGAAAAGGCGTCTAGCAGTCGACGTTTCCGGAGAGCTACATCTCTCCCATCATCAGGGTATTTATTAAATTTTATAACCGCAAACGCAATACTGGAAATAACGCAAATATAAACAAAGACTCAACACAATCAAAATTCGTATTACTGAACAAAAGGCTGCTTTTAGCAAATTAAATGCCACGTCAGGAGATGGCGTGAGTATAAAAAATTAATTAGGTCAAAGAAACGCAACCACTCAACTTGGTTATTATTCTGTATTGATCTTTGCTTCTTAAATCGACGGATTTCCAATTTTAAGGCTGGTTCCCAAGAGGAGCTGATCTGAAATCCACATCACAATTAAACGTGCTCCTTTCGGAGGAAATCGCCAAAGTCTCCTTAATTCTCCGCTCCCAGTAACTGTTGAATATTGCCAAGATGTTCGTCTCCCGAAAATTGGCTCTATGGTCGTTAGCAAAACAATGCTCTGCCAGCCCAGACTTCTCAGGTTGCACGCTTAATCGTAAATATAAGATACAACGGTAGTTTGAAAGTGTCCGACCTAATAAAGGTACAAGACATTTTTTCAGTTTTTTTTTATGTTCAACAATGACTCCTTGTAACTCTACAGACTTCTCCCAGCGATGCTTCCATCTCTGCAACCCGTTCAAACAGCACATGTCGTTTTTCTCTGCAAAATAATTGTTCAATTGTTTACGAAGATGATCTCCTCTTCATTTTATGAAACTCTGCCCCCCAAGCGCGATTTTCAGATGAGGGAACAAAAAGAAATCGCTTGGAGATAGTTCTGGTGAGTACGTTGCATGGTCAAGCAGCTCAAACTGTATATCGTGGATTTTCGTCACTGCAACCGCTGAGGTGTGCAACGGTGCGTTGTCTTGGTGAAACAGGATTTCCTTTTTCTGTAAATGTGGCTGTTTTGCCGCAAGTTGCGCTTTGATCTTGTCAAGTAATGATGCATAGTATGCTCCTATAATGTTTTTTTTTTTCGTTTTTGAAGATAATCGATTAAAATAACTCTTTGAATATCCCAGGAAACAGTCGCCATCACTTTCTCCAGCAGAAAGAAAAAAAAACCTTTTTTTTTTTGAGCCGGTCTCCCCTTTGCAGTCCACTGTTGGGACTGTATCTTTGTTTCGGGCGTATAACGGTGCATTCAAGTTTCATCTACAGTAATTAATCGGCGACAAATTCGGATATATTGCACCTACAATGCGCCAACAGAGCGTTGGAAATGTTCATTCGAACACGTTTTTGGTCTAACATGAGCAAACGCTGCACCCAACGCGCGGACAGCTTTCTCATGGCTATATGTTGATTTAATGTGACAAACACGTTCTTTTGACATCTTCATAGTCTCTGCTATTACTCTCAATTTAATTCGGCGGTCGTCTAGTTTCAATGGTGAACTTTGTCGATGTCGGTAGTTGTAGTATTTGGACGTCCCGAACGTTTGTCGTCTCCCAAGCTCTTACGGTCACGCATAAATTCAGCTGCCCAAAATTTCACTGTGGCAAATGATGGTGCAGAGTTCCCATACACAGAATGCTGCTCATCTTTGATTTGCGTAGACGTATTGCCTTTCAAAAACAAATGTGTAATGACAGCTCGATACTCGATTTTGTCGATTTTCATAAAAACACACATCAACTCACTCAAACGACTGTTTCGTAACAACTGAGCGTCCAAGGTTGCTGGAACTGTGGTAAGCATCTGTCAACAAATGAACAGCGAAATTCACTAGCTTTTATTTATAAGTGCTGTCATCTTCATGTTAAGGTCGGGAACTCTTCAGGCCACCCTCGTACTTCAGTTCTACTAGACTTTATTGCAATTGATTAGTGGTATCCAAGAATCCACAGTTCACTAGTGAACGATGAACTCCATTACTATTCAGCAGAGTTTTCTGATAATCAAAACTACTTTTTAAGTCAGAAATAGTTCAAGAGAAACCACTTCACCGACACAGTAACAGGCACATCACAGTAGCCTAATGCATATAATACATTCTTTCATAACCACGAACTATCCGTACAAGGTTCACAGCGAAAATATTGAAATTATTTGTTGCCGACAGAAATGACTGTCTTTAGTAGTTGACAGATATTGTATAAACTTTTAGAGCTGACTGCGATATAGTTTTAAGTTTGTAAAGACTTAATCATTATTCAAAGTTCTTCTCTGAGCTCAAACGAATTTGACTGGAGAAAATCTTTAGGCTGAGATTCTCCCAGTTTTACAGCGTGATTAACTGATTAGCGGCTTATAAATGCATTTGACGAAGGCGAAAAAGCTCCTTATAACACAGCAATTTATATTGCTACATCGAATATAAGAGAGATCGGATTTTTGTTCTTAATGAACTTCGTGGAGGAAGCTCTTGGACTTCTTTTGCTAATGAATATTTTGCTGCTGTCCCAGAAATGCTTCAAGAAGATCGATGGACATTTTATGAATTTATTTGAGGGACGTTGTGCATTGATGAATGAAATTCTGAACTTTGATATAAATATTTAAGACATAAAAGCCCTTGTGCAACAGTAAAATTGCAAAAGGCGTGATGGAAGAATGTGATTAGTTTCTCATCTTTGGTGACGGTCTGGTAGTAGGGCTGATCATCAAAGCCTGAGACTGATTCCTTTCACATTTAAATACCTTTAACTTATGATTTTAACTAATTTTTAGAACAATTTGAGAGAAAACCAAAATTTTGGAAAGCTAATACAACAAAAGGGTGATCTGTGGTACATGGAATTTTTTTAGAATATTCTTTTTTAGTTCTTGTAACATGCTGTTTACCTTTGAGTGCTACGTCAATATAACAATTGTACATTTTAAATGCTAAGTAGTGAGGTTGAATAACAAGGGAAAGTGGGAAGCATACAGGAGAAAAGTGGAAGCAAAAGGAAGGGCGGTAATGAATGGGATAAGAATATGGAAATATAAGCTATAAATGACAACCTAGTGTTTAGAATCTATAAAGCACTAGTTGAATCCAAAATGTTGTATGCAGTGCATATCTGGAGGATGGGGGCACAGAGGTAAACAAAACAGTGGACCAAAACTACAGAAGGTTTTGTAAAGAGCTACTAGGCTTACCCAGATCAGCAGCTAGGGAAGTAGCTTTAGTAGTATTAGGAAAGACAAGAAGAAATGGAATAATGGAAAGAACAATAAAATTTTGGTATGGATGTTTGGGCAAAAGGAGAAATTATGAAATTATGCATGGGACAGCAAAAAGGATTAGTGAACTCCAATGGTGGGCAGAGATAGGAGCAATTATGCTAAAAATAGGAATGGGAGATAATGGAGATTAGAGGAAAGGAATACAAGTGGCTAAATTGGTAAAATGCAGAATAGAAGATTGGAAAGACAGGAAATATGGAGAAGTCTAGAAAGTATGATATTAGTAAAATTTTACAATTAAATGAAAACGAATTGGGGACGAGAAGTATATGTAGACTACTACAATAGCCAAGAGAGAGAAGGGTTAGCCGGGATGAGAACAGGAACAATATTTCTAATAGGGATAAGAGGTAGGGAAAAGGGAATTTGTTAATTATGTGGGGGAAAAGAAAGCATAGAACGCTATGTAACACAATGCGAGGAGGTTGCAATGTGGAGAAAAAAGGTTTGGGAGGAAAAATGGTAGAAAGCAGAGAAGAGGATAGTAGCTATAAAAATGTTAACGGGCAGAGAGGCAAAGAAGGTAAGAAGTACTGGAGAGTTCCTGTAGAAAGTAAAAGAAAAATGGACAAGAAATGTAAAGAATATAAGAAAGGAAGATGAGGGAGAAGAAAGGGACTAATTAAGTAACAAGGAGGCATGGAGGTTAAGAGCTACCTGGCAGAGCACAAGACCAGGGTGTCATATAAGCCAAGGTAGCAACAAGGTAAAGACACAAAAATGTAAAGAATATAAGAAAGGAAGTTCAGGGAGAAGAAAGGGACTAGATAACAAGGAGGTCTAGATGTTAAGAGCTATCTGAAGTAGCAGAGGTCTAGGGTGTCATGTAAGCCAAGGTAGAAAAAAGTAAACACAAATAAATGTAAAGAATATATGAAAGGAATTGATGGTGAAGAAAGGGACTAATTAAGTAACAAGGATATATGGAGGTTAAGAGCGAGCTGGCAGAGAGAAGACCAGGCTGTCATGTAATTCAAGGTAGTATCAAACTAAAGACCAGAAAATGAAAAGAATATAAGAAAGGAAGATGATGGGTAAGAAGGGGACTAATTAAGGAACAGGAAGGCATGGAAGTTAAGAGGTACCTGACAAAGCTGAAGGCCAGGGTGTCATGTAAGTCAAGGTAGCAACAAGGTAAACACAACAAATGTAAATAATATAAGAAAGGATGTTGAGGGGGAAGAAAGGGACTAATTTAGTAACAAGGATGTATGGAGGTTAAGAGATATAATGCAGAGCAGAAATCTAGGGTGTCATGTAAGCCAAGGTAGCAACAAGGTAAACACAAATAAATATAAAGAATGTAAGAAAAGTAGATGATGGGTAAGAAAGGGACTAATTAAGTAACAAGGAGGCATGGAGGTTAAGAGCTACCTGGCATAGCAGAAGTCTAGGGTGTCATGTAAGCTAAGGTAGCAACAAGGTAAACACAAATAAATGCAAATAATGTAAGAAAGGTATCTACCTTTGGAAGAAAGGAAGAAAGGAAGAAAGAAAGGAACTAATTATGTAACAAGGAGGCATGGAGTTTAAGAGCTACCTGACATAGCAGAAGTCCAGGATGTCCTGTAAGCCAAGGTAGCAACAAGGTAAAAACAAAAAACAAAAAAAAAAAAAAATGTACATAATATAAGAAAGGAAGGTTAAGAGCTACCTGGCAGCGTTGAAGTCTAGTGTATCATGTAAACCAAGGTAACAACAAAGTAAACACGAAACAATGTAAAGAATATTAGAAAGAATGTTGAGGGGGAAGAAAGGGTCTAGTTAAATAACAAGGCGGCATGGAGTTTAAGAGCTACCTGGCAGAGCAGAGGTCTAGTGTGTCATGTAAGCCAAGGTAGCAACAAGGTAAAGACAAAAAATATAAAGAATATAAGAAAGGAAGTTCAGGGAGAAGAAAGGGACTAATTAAGTAACAAGGAGGTATAGAGGTTAAAAGCTACCTGGCAGAGCAGAAGACCAGGGTGTCATGTAAGCCAAGGTAGTAACAAGATAAAGACAAAAAATGTAAAGAATATAATAAAGGAAGTGTAGGGGGAAGAAAGGTAATAATTAAGTAACAAGCAGGCCTGGAGGTTAAAAGCTACCAGACAGAGCAGAAGACCAGAGTATTATGTAAGCCAAGGTATCAACAAGGTAAACACAAATAAATGTAAAGAAGGTAGGAAAGGTAGATGAGGAGGAAGAAAGGGACTAATTAAGTAACAAGGAGGCATGGAAGTTAAGAGTTACCTTGCAGAGCAGAAGACCGGGGTGTCATGTAAGTTAAAAGCTGTGTATTGTAAACATTTTGGAATATGCACAATAATAATCTAATCTATAAATAAACAAAAATATTACTGATTTTTTGGGGTGTTAAATATTTCGCAAATATTATTTATTATTTGGAGTTTTCCAGTACTTGTCTTTCAGAAATTTAAAGTCATCATATTTCCCCTCTATTAGTCATACAAAGGGAACGAGGTTAAGGTACTCGCATAGCAACCTCCTCTTAAAAGATTTGACATTTGTACCTAGTAGAAATATGTGATAAGTTAATTCCTAAAATGTTTATCCATAGGAACATGAAATTAACAGAGTAATAAGCTTTCAGGAATATTTTGATGAATAAGTTGAAATTGAGTGTATGAAATTATATTTCTATATGTAATTATATTTCTATATGTAAATATTTAGAGTAGATAAAACATCACGTAGAGTATATGCTGACAGAAAAGAGAGAGAATGGAGGGAAGGATAAAGGGGAAGAAAGTGGAGGGAGAGAGCGAGAGAGAAGTGGGAGAGATTTTCGTATTAGTATTTAAGCCCAGTATACAAAAGCTGGAAGGGATACACCAAAGCTCACATTACATAAAACGATCTTGCGACAGGTACCGAAGTCCGGACCTTTCTTACTGTAGTAATTACATTTGGCGAGAAGCGCGCGGCTGATAGAGTTAGCCAAGTTCACTCCAAAGCCCATTAAAACTCAATAAAGAGTTGGGTATCGCCCCAAGGGATCTTCAATGCAAACTTATTACGTAACGGCGCAGTGTTGCCAAAGTTATGAGTTTCATCTTTTGTCGTATTAATATCTGATTACAACAATTGTAAAACAACTTTAAGCCCGAACTGTAATAACCCAAAAGGCGCTGAGTGTTCTCCAACTCCCTTTGCTCTCATTTTGCTAGGTAACAGATGAGCATCACGCATGCCTTTCCTGGGTCTTCTCTATGGTTATTTCAAACAGCCATATAACATACGTAAAATATGAAACTGGTTACAGTGAAGCAACCAATATAGTGTGATATACATGTGCAACTTTGGGAGAATATAATACACAATTGGGTGAATTGAAGAATTAGAAGAAGCTTTCATAAAAGCTAAAAATAGCAAAGCAATTGGCCAAGATGGATTAACGGCAGAGTTATTTAAATATGGGTGGTTATTGCTAAAGCTCTGACTGCAAAATTTCTATAATATGTGCTGGAAGAAGTAATGTATCCCAGAAGATTGGCTTATAGCCCAAACCATCTCTATCTTTAAGAGAGGGAAACGAAATGACCGTAGCAATTACAGAGAAATATGTTTACTGGATGCAGCCTATAAAATATTTTCTAAAATAATAAACAAAAGGTTGCAGAATATAGCTGAATGTCGTCTCGGAAGAACAAAGTGGATTTAGAAAAGGCAGATCCTGTGTAGATAAAACATAGGGAGTATAGTAAAGAAACGCATACGGCATTTGTTGACTTTGAAAAAGCCTTCGATAGGGTAAACCGATGCAAACTGTGGCAAATATTGGAAGAACGAGGATACCCACAACAATTAGTAAAAATGATACAATGCTTCTACTTCCAAACAAAAATAAATGTGAGGAACCATAGTAAAATTTCTATTAAAAAAAAAAAAAAAAAAAAAAAAAGCTTACTAATCAGGGCTTCAGGCAAGGGTGTACTTTATCACCTACACTTTTTAGTATTTATATTGACGACCTAGTGTGCAAATGGAAGCAGCTAGTGAATGTACACAAAATAGCGAGTCTGCCCTGCAAAATTCCATTTTAAAACTTGGTGAACTTTGTAAGCAATATAATATGAAAATTTCTTTTAAAAAATTAAAGGTAATGGCATTCATTGGGAATGAGCTAATTAGAACAAAAATAGTTATAAATAATCGTTGCGTTGAACAGGTAAGCCATTTTAACTACTTGGGAACTGATGTTTGTTACAAAAATAAATATGATATCTACAATAAAATATGCAAATTTCAAAGTGTATGAAACATTAAATAGAACATTTAGAAACAAAATACGTAAAGAAACAAAATTAAAGTTCTACAAAGTTATGGCTGTACCTATACTTACATGCGGGAGTGAGACTTGGACGTTAACTAAAAAGCAACAGAGTAAAATAGAGGATTCAGAAATGAAATTCTTGAGAAGTGTGAAAGGATGCACGAAGAGGGACTTAATAGGAAATGAAAATATAAGAGAAGAGCTGGACATTTTTAGTATGAATGATAGGTTGAAAGATCTCAAACAAAAATGTAAGGAACATGTTGAAAGAATGCCAGATAATAGACTTACAAAACAAATGTTACAGTATCATCCTAAAGGTAGGAGATCGGTGGGCAGACCCAGGAAACGATGGCTGGAGGACTTCGAAGGCGGAACAGGCACTTGATTGCCTATGCCATGAAGTGAAGAAGAAGGAGATTACATTACACTATTTATATCTCATAAAAGATGTTGCAAGTGTCCGCTACCAGCATCTACACATGTTTGTACTCGTCCACCATATTCTCTGAAGTTTTATGGAGAGTATCCTCGCCAATGTTACTTATTTCGGTTCGAATGGATTCCTTGAGAACAACAACTGTCCATTGCTTATTCTTGTGCACTCTGTTATTTAGATACACCCACAAGAAGTAATCCGGTGAGGATAAGTCAGGGGATCTGGGGGCTACAGGCCTTTTAAAATTATTCAATTATCAAAGAAACTGGTGTCATTAGATGTATGGTTGTTGCTCCATCTTTCTGAAAATAACCTTCTCTCAATTCGATATAACCTCCGTAAAACTTAGTCCTAGACCCGTAAGACCAGAACCCGGGCCTCTCCGGTTTTTTACCGTAGGACAGTACCTATTTTGTAAACTGCCCCCCGCTGCACACGGCAGACAGGACGGAGGTGGATGCGCCACTTGCGCACCAATACAATTGGGACCGGCTACCAAATAAACTTGGTACGGCCGCCGGTGATCTAGCACACCAGCTACTAACTCTGCGGGCTAGTACCCGGGACTTATGAGGCAACCCACTGCCCCTTCCAGGCTGCCGTAGTCTGGCCGGAGGTACCCCACTTCCCGTGGGTGTCGGGAACACATTGCCCCCTCGAGTTCAACCCAATCCTAACAGCTCCGATTCAGGGAGGGGCTCGAATGTTCGGCCTGAGGTTCCTCTAGGAACGTCAGAGGTTCCAGGGGTGCTAAGGGTCCGCAGCGCTCGCACCACAGCAGCTGTAGGGGACAGATCTTCTCCCTTACGGGAAGATGCTGGTGAAATGTAAATAATGTCACCCGAACGCCGGAACTCCCTATAGAACCGGCCGGCAGTAGGGCCAGAGGGGTAGCATTGAGGCCACGCCTACCCATTTGTCTCGTGTCACTAACTGAAGCGATGGTTAGAAGAGCGGCGCGAGCCCTGTACCGTCTCTTTCCCCTCTCACCAACGTCTGGAAACCTCGGCATAATTGTGTGCATCGCGAACCTGCCAGAAACGGCGATCTACCCTATATAAGTTCTTTAGTTGGCGAGGTAGTGCATCGTAGGAGTGTACGTAAATGCGAGTGCTGAGTGGAACTGTGACGGACGAACTGGTGAATTGTAATTGTGTGCGCTACGTAATTCCATGTAATCGGCAAGTGTTCCAACTGTAATTTGGTGGAAATAAATAAAATTTTGAGTTTGTGCAATTGGACTTCTAATTTCCCGAACCCACAAGGTCACAATAGTGTAGTGTAATCTCCCAATTGTGTATTATATTCTTCCAAAGTTGCACGTGTGTCCTATTATTAAATCAAAAGCTATGGCCCGTTGAAGTGGTTCGGGTTTATCTGGATCACACTGGAGGAACGTGCCATCAATGACATTCGCCCGCTTCGGCAGCGTTGATGGTAGCATGTCTGCCTCACGCTCAAGAGGTCCCGTGTTCGAATCTCGGTCAGGGTGAGTTATCTGGATAAGGTTTTTTCCGGTGTTTTCCCTTATCCTAGAAAACGAATGTCGGGTAACTCTAAGCTCCATGGACTCATTTCACCCATTCCACTCATCGTCCGATATGACTTAACGTTGGAGGACGTAAATTACAAGAAAAAAAATCAATGACATTCCTAAAGCAATAATCCGAAACCTGCTGTGAGTGTCCAACGTCGTTGCTGGGAGTGCACTTTGGCAGTAGGTGGGTATTTTGAACATCTACGGGCTTAACAAATAAAACAACAAAGCATGTACGGGCTTAAGAAGTGAAATACAACATAAGTTGTATATCTGTATCATTTCGTTGCAGAGATATAACAGTTCAAAGAGTGTATACATCGATTTTATTTATTTGTTCCATTTATTTCCCTCTTTTAACTCCAATGGTCATATCGGCGGCCGTTCTCCTTTGGGACATATCGAAGGTGTTAACTCGTATTGGGTGGGTGTTAATCATTACATCACACACACACACACACACACACACACACACACACATTCATACCTCCAGACTCTGGGGGAGATGAGTAAGTTATCTTGGTCAGAGAAAGATACCCAGCTCCATTGCCGAGAATCGAACCCAGGACCCCTAGCACAGCAGGCAGGTGCTCTACCAACTGAGCTATGGGTACAGCCAACATTAATTTGGGACACTCTGTATAAAGGGATACAACTGAGAAGATTAAGTCTGCATTTTCTTTCATGGTCGCAAATTGCTTATGTTTCCCAAAAAGTTTAACTTCGTTGCGGCAAACCCGCATACAATAGTTAAAATAATTGGGTCCTAATTGGAGTTTAATGGGAGCTATGTGTTCTGTTATGCTCAGGTGAATGGTTGTAGGAAATGGATTTTGGTAGTTGTTGTTGGCTACTCTGTCATATTAATAATACTTGATTTGTTGTATAATTATTTGGTTTAATTCTTGAATCTCTGTTTGCTTATCGAATTGGATCGGTGACCACTTTTCAGACCTCGAAATATTCGCTTCTCTTCTTAATGCACATGAACACGTTCTTCCTCTCGTAGTATCAACTTGTAAGTAAAGTATTTCTTACTTCATCGTTCAGTTCGAAACTTATTCTAACCCCCTCTCTAACTTTATCACGTGACTAACCTAGCTCGCCCTTCTCAAATGTTACATTATTATTGGTTTTTCATTTTATTCCGAATTTTTGCATTGGTTTTCAAAATTCGTATGGCTCTCTGACGTTCCGCCCATCCAGAGTTGGGGAACGCCTACCCTGAGTTGTTTGTAACGGTATGCATCGTTACCAAATCAGCGAAGTAAATCTCTTTAGCGTTCATGCTCAACTGCATTTTGAAAGTGCTTTGTCCCAAAACATTCCTAGCTGAAAGAATACAATAGTCTTCATACATTGAACTTTTCCTAGCACAAAGATGGTAACGGCCCTTCTTTCCTATCGCTCCGACGTGTACCAACTTTTACAAGAATATTTTCTCTTTCTTGCCCAGATGCTAGTATATACGTTATATTAAATTATATTCTTCCTTTCTTATTCTTTAAGTCAACTGCTTTTTTATCAATTCTAATTTCATATTATTATAACAAGATTGTTATATTAGTTTAGCAAAGAATTTTTATTAATTTATCTTCTCTTTTAATTATTCAACTTCGATTAATTCGACGCCTCCTATTCGCTGCCTGAAACTGCGGTTACATCGTGATGGGATAGCAACATCTTATTTCGAAGTAAGTGTTCATTGTTTCTGACAGACTTTACTAATTGTTTACTATACAACCAAATGGAGGTACTAAACTGTAGAATCTAATCTTCTATAACCACCTAAACTTTACGGAAGACATTTCCACCACTAAAGGGTAGTTAAACAACTTGTATCGTTTTCAAAACTGGATAGGCTGTTTGGAAAAGCGTAACAATTTCAGATATTCCGTTTCATATTATGAAATTTCATATGCTCTTATAGACGTGTGCAAATTATTACACTCATTCATGATTTTAGTTTTACTTTGATTCAGTTTAACATCCAAAATAATAGTTATTTACAGCCGTAACCTATTTCAATTTGTCGTAATTCTTTTCCTTGATATAATATGAAGCATATTCGATGAAATTTATTTCTTAATAATAGCTGGGGGATTTTTCTTTTATTTATAGTAATATGGTGGTAGCTCTGAATTACGAGCAGCCATTTTATTCATGTCTGTTTATCCAACTGTTTGGTGATATTGCTTTCATTTGGTGAATGTAGTAAGTGAAGATTGTTAATAGTAGCCTTTATTGTGTTTTATGGCTAATATATCCTCAGTATTTATTATTAATTGATCTCAAGCCAGGTAACATCGTGTATCTTATCCTTATCATTCACATTGATTCAAAAGTGAGGTTATGAGTAAAACTGCTGACTTATCCCCAAGGAAAGTAGCTGTAACTGAGAGCCTTTTGAAGGAAACTCTTTATTCACAACGTGAAATAGCTAAGAAATTGTGTATTTCACAAAAATCTGTTAGTCGCATTAATCAAGCTTTAACATTCGGTAAGACGTTGACGTCACAAAGGGATGGAAAATGCGGGAGGAAAAAGGCTATCACTAAGGATGCAAAGAAAACTTGTACAGGAGGCAAAACAAAAAACAAGAGCAACCAGCATTGACCTCAGTAATCAACTAAAGCAGAACGGTACAAAAATATCAGCCTCAGTAGTTCGCAGATGATTATGTGAAGCAGGTGTAGCAGCACGCAGGCCTTGTAAAAAGGCTTAACAGACACCTGCAATGGTAAAAATTCGTTTAGAATGGGCCAAAGAGATGCAGAAGCATCCATTGTAATTTTGTAGAAAGGAAAATAACATGAAAATTATATATAGCATAAAATTAAAATGTGTACATGTAAATTTAATGGAAGTGAAATAAGCAGTCTAAACTATGTTTCTCACATTGCTGGTTTTTTAGACTCCCTTTGAGCAGTTTTAAAACTGTTTAATATTAACAGAGGTTTTTATTGCTTCAGGTAATTTTCTCAGGTGTATCTATGTTCCAAGTATGTGAAAAGAGCAGCCAATATGTGAAAAGGACAGATAAAGAAGCATTTTCCCCTCAGTGTGTCGATCAAAGGGTAAAGCACCCAACATCAAAAATGGTCTGGAGCTGTATGTCTGTCTATGGACCTGGAAGATTATACATAGTTGTGGGATCTATGGAGCAGAAACAGTATAAAAGTGTATTATAGACAAGACTATTTGCACAAAGTAAAGAATGGTTTCCAAATGGTGATTTTGTGTTCATGCATGACAGTGCTCTTTACCATAGAACAAAATCTGTAACCCAGTTCCTCAAAGAAAACAATGTAAAAGTACTACCATGGCCTGGGAATAGCCCTGATTTAAATCCCATAGAAAATCTGTAGGGTATTGGTAAACAGAGACTGAAACAATTGAAAATAACAACAAAAGTTCAGCTTATTGATGGCCTGATAAGAATTTGGCACAGAGATGAAGAAATAAAGGAAAAGTGCTCCACACTTGTAGAGATCAAGCCTAAACGCATCAAAATGGCAATAACGGCTAAACGAATGCATAAAAATACTAAGAGTTGAAAACAATATTTTATAATATTATTTGTGTGAAGTAAATAGAAAATAAACGGTATATGTTAAAAATTTTAGCATTGAGTCTAATAATTTGTACACGTCTGTAGTAATGGGAGAGGACTGGCGATGAAAATTTTTAAAGAACGACAATTAACTAATTAATTATTTATTTTAAAAGCAATAATCAGGTGACGTCAGGAAATCCAAAAGGTATATAAGGGCTAAATATCAAAATCCTAACTTTAATATCAACAGTATTAAAGGCATTCAAAATGAAAGTCAATTTCGTAAAGAAGGGTTAAATTGGAAGTTACAGAAAAACGGGAAAGTTACTTGCTTTACATTTTCCCTTAAATGAAGAAGTGACCATGAGGGGCAGTTTAATAGAAGCCAACAGGCCCCTAAAGTGCCCTCTGAATACAGAAGGCCATGAGAACAGTGTTTTATTTCATAAAGATGTGTGAGAAATGCAAAAAGGCCTATTAGGGACGATGCTTCTTTGTCTTCCTGGTAGACGGTGAAGGTCTATTCAAAAGCACTTTTACTTCTAGAAAGTGAAATTTAAAAAATAAAGACTTCACTATTTCCTATTGTGGGCTTGTTTCCCGTGAGACGCTCCTATCGCGGAAGCTGAGGCTCCCGAGGGATAAGCTGGCAGACTATACAGTACCTTTTTTTGTCTCTACAACTGAAGATTACCTTGAGAGAGCGCTCCCAGAACTGTCGTTTCCCTAACTAACACAAATTGCATGCATATTCATGATGACGTCACATCCGCCATTGTGCCACTCCTGCATCCTTGTGACTTTTCAAGGAAATCGCTTGGATCATCTGTGTGCAGTTTGTCATTATTTTGCGATCGCCTCAATTGTCTTATAGGATTTCCATGTTTTTATATTCTTTTAGAGGTAGCACTTTATCTTATTCAAACATTACACCGGAATTTTCGGAAAATGCTTCTTTTTATTATCTCCAAAAACCCAAAACAGCCTGCTTAGAAAAAAGTTGCGTTTGTATTTGTTTCAATAAAATAAAATGTCAGTTATGTATCAAATTTGTTGTTCAATTTCGGCACTTTTCAAGCACAGGACTTGAAGATTTCAATAAAATCTGCCGTCCATAAAATTATATCCTTATTTGTAAAAGTTTTCTTTCGTTTTCCCAAAATAGTCAGAAATAAAATGTATATCTTTAATCTCCTTGAAAAACCTATGAAGTCTCTGACAAGTCTTTGTTCCACAATTTTCAGAAATAGAATCTTGAGGAATGGACCACAATTTATTACAGGAACCATTTGAGGGTCTCGGCTGTAAAACTTAAGTGGCAAAATTGAAGTGATTGAAGTTACCAATACATACCTTACAAAACTATACTATAAAATAACAATAATTACATAACAAAGGGACCTTAATACAGTAAAACCTCTGTAAGGCGGAATGCGATCGTTGTGGCATTTATTTTCCGTTTACACAGGTTTTCATCTTAGCGTTGTGTTTGAATTCAAAGAAATTATAGAAGCTATAGTCACACAGGAATGATGCTTAAATAATAACATTGCTCTGCAGCAAAAATGTTTTCCATTGACTGTGTGTTCCTAAACGGATTCTTCCTTTTTTTCTATCACGTCAGGTTTTTCAGAAAATATAGAATTCGTATTTCAGAGAATCTCATATTACGGCTTTGGAAGTTCCTATTGCTAAAGTATAACACCACTGTATCATAAGTTTTAAGCACATACGTGGTATTAATAACAGAAGGTCCCTAGATAATTTTTATTCTCTTTTTTAACAAAAACTGTATTTATTTGTAGTAACGTAGGAAAGGGGTAAGGGATGGCAGTCATCTCCTGCGAGTTGTGGAGTCCTGCATTAGCACCTGCGATATTGACGTATATTTAAATGCTGCCGCACAATGTGCCGTAGGAGTTAAGTTCAGGGGGAAGGATGCGTCCCTTTCAGCTGCCAAAGTGCGGGCGCTGCGGACCCCTAGCACTCGTGGTACCTCTGACGTTACTAGAGGAACCTCGGGCCGAACATGCCGAGCCCCTGCCCTCTGGGAGCTGTTCGGATTGGGTTGGACTCGAGGGGGCAGTGTGTTCCCGTCACCCACGGGCAATTCGATACCTCTGGCCAGGCCATCGGCCACCCGGAGGGGGTAGAGGTTTGCCTCATAAGTCCCGGGAACTAGCCTGCAGAGCTAGTAGCTGGTGAGCTAGACACTGGCGGCCCTACCAAGGTTTATTGGTAGCTGGTTCATTAAGGACCGGCGCGTAA
Organism: Mantis religiosa; assembly: GCA_030765055.1. Lineage (NCBI taxonomy): Eukaryota > Metazoa > Arthropoda > Insecta > Mantodea > Mantidae > Mantis > Mantis religiosa. The sequence continues at coordinate 135,523,969 of CM060956.1, read as the reverse complement.
GTGGCGTATCCACTTCCGTCCTGTCTGCCGTGTGCAGGCGGGGGGCAGTTTATAAAATAGGTACTGTCCTACGGTAAATAGACCGGAGAGGCCCGGGTTCAGGTCCTACGGGGCCAGGACTAGTGGGAGTAGATCCTCCTATTCATGTCCATGACCATGGCCGAAGTCATGAGCACGACGCGGATTATGCGTACGTTATTTTAGGATTAGTGGACTTTATTGTTGGGGATTGGGGCAAAGCGTCTCTTTGCGCGTTCACGAAGGGAGACAGTAGGAAGTTCTGTGTTGATGTGCAGTTGATGCTCAACCAGGCGGTGGAGCAGTTGCAGAAGCTGGTCTAGTTTGCGCCGGTACTGGTGTGACTCTCCTCCAGCCGTGAGGGCTCTCGCTTCACAGATAATAGATGTCACTGTTGTGGAGTTGCTGTATATGTTGTGCCAGATCTAGCCGGGTTTGGAGTTCGGATGTGTTGTCTACAGAGCGTTGGGCGATTGCTGTTATCTTTCTAAGTTGGTCGGTCTGCTTTAAGTGGCGTCCTGTGATGTTTACAGTGACTGTCTCTTCAAGTTGTCCAAGGCGTGGTGCAATGTTGAGCACCTCCGAGTGGAGGTCATGGATTTCTTCTCTGGAGAACTGCGTAGCAGTGATGGAGTTCTCTAGAGAGGTGAGCCAGGCTCCAAGGTTCTCCACCTCCCTTCGAAGTTCCTGAAGGCCCTCCCTCAGGCCTTCTTGACGAAGGGTGTTAGGCGCTGCTGTTGATGTAGGTGGTGAGCGAGGTATATCTTCCCTGGTCATCGCTGTGTAGCCTTGTGTTGGATGCCTCGGTCTGGGTTAGCGTGGGCACTGTGGCTGACCTGTGAAATTGCCTACGCCATTGCAGGTTGCACGGTATCTCCGTCGTTGCCGTAGATCGTGACTCCTGTACTCGGTAGTGAGGCACCGTAACCCACAGTAGTGACATCTCAGAGGAGCTGTGCACGTGGAGGCGCAGTGACCGTAGTCGCAGCATTGCGGACACGGGACGTGACGGTCCAATTTGCTTGCCTCGATTCTGAGGCAGCGCCCTAACAAGGGCAGCCCCGTCCTCAAGGCAGCATCCTGCTCCAAGTGGTCGTCCAGGTGCAAGCAATGTGGTGGTGCCCATTCTCGTAAAAATCCTGTTGGCTCTTCAGGCAGAGGGCCACATCTGCTTCGCGGCGGAGAGAACGAACCTGCAAGGTAGGTCACCCGGTACCCCGCAGATGACCAGCGTGCAGGTTCCTTCAGACGTTGCTGGTGCTGGTGTAGAATGAGGCGCCCGTTGTTAGGTGTGCTGTGCAACAGCGGGGTAGGAAAGCCGTTGTGCAGTAACGCTAGCAGGCGGTGCTTGTGCTTCTGCAGCTGGCGCTGGATAAGCTGTATGCAGGTGCTTTTATAACAACACAGTTCAGAAAATTAATGTGTGACTTCAGTTTTGAAACTAAAACGAATCAAACAGGAAACGGTACCTGGCAAATCTCTAAAGATGTTGTGAACAACTTCTTAGGAACCAAAAGGAGTCAAGATTACAAAACTAAACTGAACACCATGTTGGAGAACATGAGAAAACTTGGTTGTAACATGAGTTTGAAGTTGCAATTCCTTCATGCTCAGATTGCAGTATTGGATTTTACAGTGAAGAACCCGATGCACGTTTCAACCAGGATTTGAAAGACATAGAAAGGAGGTACCATGGTGGATGTAGTGTTAACATGATGGCAGAATATTGTTGGTGTCTG
>CM060956.1:135462212-135517212 GCA_030765055.1 Mantis religiosa | reverse complement strand
TCTTTTCAAAAGTCTTTCATTGTTCTGATATTTTTTTAACTGGTTAAATTTTTTTATACATTTCCGAATACTTCTTTATGATTCTATATAAATATTATTTTCAAAAGTCTTTAAGTGTTCTAATTTTCATTACTATATTTTTCTTTACACTTGTTTAGTTTTAAGTTTCACTGCACTGTCACCACACTGTTTATACTTAACCTATACATTTTACACTACACTATTTATACTTAGCCTATACATTTTACAAGTTTGTTTCTTCTCCTTTTACAATTTGTTATGGCAATTTTAAACACTTTAGCCTATGTTCCTACCATTTACAAGAAAATTCATCATCCCACAACGTACTTCGAAATACAAGAGAATTTTGCGGACTTTTCCATGTATAAAGGACTTATTTATTATACATTCCCATGATTTTTCCACATTTAGCTTAGATATTGGACATCGATCTTTTTTCCTGTCTTTTTTAGGCATATTCTGATGGAACTGTGCCCCTTGCCCGAAATATTTTAATATTTCTGTTTCGTTTATCCCTGGATTTTGCATGTTTTTCAATGTTTCATTTGTCACCGTGATCTCTATTGCTACCTCACTAATTTCACTTGTGGTTTTCTCCAAATTCCTCGTCAGTTTTCTATTTTCCCACTCTGATACTTCTAGTCTACTCCTAGTTTCTTCGAACTCTTTTCTACCTATTTGTCTTTCTTTATCTACTTTCACGATGATTTCCTCCCTCAGTTTTCTGTTTTCGCTATCTGTCCTTTCATTAACTAGATTCAAAATTTCAGTTTCCTTTGTCACCGTGATCTCCATTGCTAACTCGTTCATTTCATTTGTGATTTTCTCCAAATTCCTCGTCTGTATTCTATTTTCCCTCTCTGATACTTCTACTCTACTCCTAGTTTCTTCTAACTCTTCTCTAGCCATTCCTATCTGTATTCTACTTTCCCTCTCTGATACTTCTAGTCTGCTCCTACTTTCTCCTAACTCTTCTCTAGCCATTCCTATTTCTTCGTCTAATTTCTGTACTATTTCCTCCCCAAGTTTTCTGTTTTCACTCTCTGACCTTTCATTAACTACATTCAAAACTTCATTTTCAGCGTTCTGCGTCTCCTCACTAACATCTCTCCCTAAACTGTCTGTTACCTGATCAGTTTCTTCTCTTACATTCTCTATTTCTTGACTATCTTTCCTGACATTCTCAAACGCTTGTTCATTCTCTGTTTTCTTTCCTAGTTCTACTTCTCCTACCTCTAACTTCTGAAAACCACTTTCTATTTTTCCTTCTATCTTTTTTAAACTTTGATTATATTCCTTTATCTCTGTTATTAAACTTTGATTATTAGCCTTCATCTCTGTTATTAAACTTTGATTATTAGCCTTCATCTCTGTTATTAAACTTTGAGTATCATCATCTATCTTTTTACTTAAATTTTTATGCATATCATCTAACTTTTTACTTAAATTTTGATTGTTATCATTCATCTCTTTCCTTAAACTTTCAGCCTTATCATCTATCTTTTTACTTAAACTGTCAAACCTTGCGAACACTTTTCTAATTTCCTCTAACATATTTATTTCCCTTTCTACATTATCTAGGACAGTTCTACTACGCTCTGGTACTTCGACTTCCTGCCTACTGCTACTAGCATCAACCTCCTGGACTTCCATGCTTTCTACAGAATTTTGACTCAGCATTTTTCCACTCCTTAAATACATTCACAATAGTCTAGTATATAATTTAACACTCTGTACCTTTGATTGTTTTTTTTTTTTACTTGCTCCTGATGATGTCACTGATGACGATGCCAGCCTCCTTTCTTTTTCCAGTCGAACTGTTTACGAATTTATTGATGGGTTGACCGTCCTCCTGTCGAACCACCTTCTCCTGTTGAACCTCGTTGTCGGGTTGAAACTCGTTCTCGGTTGAACCTCCTTCTCGGGTTGAACCTCCTCCTGTTGTCGAACGTCCTTCTCCTATCGGGTCCCGCGTTGGCGCGCCAGTTTGTAACTAAAAAGTTTATGGGTGTACACAAGTTCCACGTTGGAACGCCAATTTGATGCAAAAATGATGATGGTGGCGATCACAGAAGTCGGCGAGCAATGAGGTTTCTCTCAGGGTATGCGTGGATGTGTGTGAGAAGGAAAGTTTACAACACTGGAATGCCCGTTTCCAAATTATTTATTCACTGCTTCTTATTTCAACCCTCGAAATGGAAGCTGCCGACCGAGGGTTACCAATCACGGTTTATAGTGACTGAATGCTAACTATATTTCTCGATAATTTTTGATGACCTGACAAATATTCAAGACCGAACAAGTTGACCGCTCTCCTAGGCTTCACGTCTGACTCTCCCTGATATCGGCTACACGCCGGATAAATGTTTATGATGTCTTTCTAGCCGCGCACCCGCCTTCATCGGCGACAAGCCGAAGAGTGCTGACCACCTTTGCGCGCGTGTGTATCTTGATATATAACTTTCACTCTCCAAATTCCTTTTCCAAACCAAACAAAGTCCTTTTGTGGCTGTTTTGGACGCCATTGTAAACGATCCGAAGAATACCCTATTCATGTATGTCAAGTGACAATTTCTTTAGAAACCTTCTAAGGTCACTGTTCCTTTCATTCATGGCATTGTTATAAACAGTTTCCCCAACTAAACTGACCTTGCCCTGGGTCGTCACAAAGAACCCACATTCCTTTTACGTCTATCATTATTCTTTAATTCTGGAAAACCGTAATTTCGGTATCAAAATACATACATAAATACATAAATAATTAAATAAATAAATAAATAAATAAATAAATAAATAAATAAATAAATAAATAAATAAATAAATAAATAAATAAATAAATAAATAAATAAATAAATAAATAAATAAATAAATAAATAAATAAATAAATAAATAAATAAATAAATAAATAAATAAATAAATAAATAAATAAATAAATAAATAAATAAATAAATAAATAAATAAATAAATAAATAAATAAATAAATAAATAAATAAATAAATAAATAAATAAATAAATAAATAAATAAATAAATAAATAAATAAATAAATAAATAAATAAATAAATAAATAAATAAATAAATAAATAAATAAATAAATAAATAAATAAATAAATAAATAAATAAATAAATAAATAAATAAATAAATAAATAAATAAATAAATAAATAAATAAATAAATAAATAAATAAATAAATAAATAAATAAATAAATAAATAAATTAAATAATGAATGAATGAATGAATGAATGAATGAAATAATGAATGAATGAATGAATGAATAAATAAATAAATAATATATAAGTAAATTGCATGGTAGTGCTATGGACATTTGTGTATTTCAATGGAGTTTGTTGTGCAACTGGACGATGTAGATCTGAGTCAAGGATATTTTCAGCAAGATGGCGCTACATGTCAAACATCTAATGAATCCATGGAACAAATTGCAAGTTTCTTTGATCACCGGATACTTTCCAGGAACCTGTGGCATTGACATCGCCGGGCTTCTTTCTATGCGGTTACTTGAAAGGCAGGATTTACATCACACGTCACCAGACATTGGACGATCCGCAACAAACATCACACAGGATATTGAAGCTACTGACAGTCCTCCAATGAGTGGCCAGTAATGTAGAACGACGTGTTGAGTTGTGCCTTGTGCAGGATTGAGGGCATTTTCAACATTTGCTATTGAGGTAAATAATCTCACAAAATTCCTCTACATTTTTGGTATAATAAGTTGTCACTAGCGCAATTAATTTTGAAACCATTACTGAAAGAATTGCCAGTTCTATATAAATCACTGTGTATTTTGTTTATATCGCCATATAAACTATGGACGACTGTGTAGACTTCTGAATCTTGCTATATTTTTCTGAAATTGGGAGTCCTTTTTGTTTTTGTATCTATCAGCCATACAAATATAATGGAATTTAAGAGCTGTCACATAGCGAATATTTGCGTTCCCTAAAGGTTGAAGGCTACAAGAAAATTAGAATAATTTATTGGGAATGATTTTCTCAATCTCCATCAAGTAGATAACTTTTTCGTTTATAAAATAGTTTTAACGAACGTATGTACATCCTCGTGCGAGTTGTGCATGTGTGCTCTGTCGAGGCGTAAGACTCTCAAGTGTTCACTGTGGAGTGGCTAGTCTGTGCGAAACATTCTCAGCGTGGGAGGATCATTTAAGAGGGCGATACTGCGGCTGCCACATGCCGCCGGTTCATGTCGATATTAACCAACGGGAACTTGTTCAGCACTTGTATATGTGGCCCTCTTGTGTAGCAACGACAGGCTTGAGTTTACTACGCACATGCTTTATCACTGTTCTGGTCCTTTTAGGACTCCCTACCTTTTTGGTTCTTTCCCCTTCACGCACTTTCGCCGTCTTAAAAGCTGGGGCTCCTCTATACTGCCTAAGCTAATTAGTTCAGTTGAAGGGAACCGGTTTTGGACTCCTTCTGCTTCTTCTTCACTGAATGGAATATTTACTCTTCCTTTCTTCCACTTTGCTGCTTCTACCCTTATTTCATCAATGATATATCCTCGTTCTTTCACGGATTTGCCCTTTTCCAATCTCATATCTGTTATACTCGTCACTTTCTCAATGCGTTAGAGAGACTCGGCGGAAACCAGGAGATCCGTGGTTCAAATCCCGGCCATGGCTTTGAATTTTTCATGTTGACTCCATCTATAAAAGGTCTTAGCTTATATACGGCTAGTGTGAATAAATGATTAATTTCCATCAATTAACTGAAATAATAAGAGTTAAATGATGAAGCCTGGGACTCAAGTACTTACGATAGTAAGTCGCCACAAACGGTGTATCTCGGATGCGAGAGCCCATAGTGGTCTACCGGGAAAGTATACGAGTCAACTGGAGAATTTGATGTCAGGAGGGCACGTTGGCCATGGTAGCTCAATGGGTTAGAGTCACTGGACGGAAACCAGGAGATCCGTGGTTCAAATCCCGGCAATGGCATTGAATTTTTCATGTTGACCCTATCTTCCTACCAATTTTCTTCCTCTACGTTATACATCATCACCGTTTTTGGTATCCTATCCTCTGACATTCTTTGTAGATGCTCTATGCAATTGCTCCTATATTCTTCTATATGTTGAAGAACTGCTTGTACCATTAGATCCTCTCTAATATTCCCATTCCTAATGTGATCTTGTCTTGTACACAGACTTAGGAAGTACGTTTCTCCTGTTTGAATTTTGCTTTCTTCTTCTTTTTCTTTTTCCTTTTCCTTTTCTTTAAGACCCAGGTCTCACTTCCATACATTTCCACTGGCCTCAGTGTTCCAAAAATATGTTGCAATGTCTGAATTCCCTTATTTATATCTTGTTCTTCAAACAGCCCAAATACTGGAATTGATAAACCTGTTCCAACACTATCTTCTATTGTTATTTTTGTTCTTACAGGTTATCTTCCATGGAACGCCATTACTTTAGTTTCTGATTTTGAGGTTATCATATATTTCTTACACATATATATTAATTCATATTGATTTTGTCGCCTGTCCTCGCTGTCAAACATTAATAAAACATCCTCTTCAAACACAGTAGGGTAAAGGAAGGTGTTTTCGTGACATACGCAATTTCGTGATACTCTGAAACCAGTTGGTGTTAACACGCCCGCCAATAGCTCTTGAGCTCTAGGAGCAAATATGTCAACTCAAACAGTGAAAGACTATGAAACGGTAGGGCCAGACTGAAAATTTTAAAGCCATATCCGGGATTTAAACAACGGATCTTCTGGTCCCCGTCCAGCCGCTCTAACCCATTGAGCTACTATGGCCAACGTGCCGACATAACATTAAACTTTCCACCTGACTCGTATATTTCCCGGTAAACCTCTAGGAGTTCTTATAAACACATGAGACAACTACCTTAATGGCAACTTACTATGCTGTAAGTAATTTAAGGCCTGGACTTGTTAGTTCGGACCACTATTAGGTACAATCAATGGAAATTAATTGTTCTTCCGCACTAGTTCTTCCACTCTGAAATGGTAGAGCGAGACAGAAAAATTCAATGACATAGCCGGGATTTGAATCACGGATCTTCTGGTTGCCGTCCAACCGCTCCAACCGCTTTTGGAAGCCCTCCGGATGCGAAACAGCCAGCGACCGAGTATGTGGAGAACCTGGTGTATCACCTCCAGGACATGCACGAAATGGTTCGCCAGAACATCCAGAAGGCGAGCGATCGCATGAAAACTCGATACGACAGGCAAGCCAACAGGCAAGGGTTCCAGCACGGTGACCTGGTCTGGTTATACCACCCTATCCGGACCAAGGGACGCTGCCCTAATCTCCAGGATCCATGGCAAGGACCATACTGGGTGGTGAGGAGGATTAACGACGTGGTCTAGCGCATCCAGAAGGTTCCCCGAGGAAAGATGTTGGTGGTACACCTGGATCGCTTGGCCCGCTACGATGGTGCTGTTCGGGACGATCAGCTTTGAGGAGGGAGCAGTGTCATCTAATTATCGGAAGGCCCGACCAGCTAGCGACTCGGAGGGCGACAGGAGGTATTTAGTCCACGCCTACCCATTTATCTTGTAGCACTAACGAGGGGGATGGTTGGAAAAACATCACTAGCCATCTCTTTCCCCCCTTCCTGGCATCTGGAACAGTCCGGAAGATTCACTGAACCACGAGACTTCCAGAAACGTCGATCTTCCCCATATAAGGTCTGCAGTTGGCGATTCACTTCAGTTCTTGGCGAGCAGCAGGAGGATCCCCGTGCTAGTGAACGGAATGGAAGACTGTGTACTTGCATCGGAGGAGTTGTACGTAATTGCGAGTGCGGATTGGACCTGTGAAAGACGAACTGGTGAATAGTAATTGTGTGGGCTACGTAATTCTGTGTAATTGGCAAGTGTGCCAATTGTAATTCGGTGGAAATAAACAACATTTTGAGCTTGTGCAATTGGACTTTTAGTTTCACGAACCCACAAAGTCACAATATGTGTAATTTTGTGAATGGCCGTGGTAATAAATGTATTACGTGTTGAGATGACGTGGCAGTAAATCGGCCAATCACCAAATTAATAGAGGAGAAACGATAGTTACGGAAAATCAATAATCATCAAAAAGAGTTATTCGGTATTCGTAAGGGAGGTGTTTTCGTGACATAGACTATTTCGTGATACTTTGAAACTAGTTGGTGTTAACACGCCCACCGATAGCTCCTTAGTTCTAGGAACAATTATGTCAACTCAAACAGCGAAAAACTGTGACACGGTAGAGCCAGACTGAAAAAATCAATGCCATAGCTGGAATTTGAACCACGGATCTTCTGGTCCCCTTCCAGCCGCTCTAACCCTTGAGCTACTATGGACAAGGTGCCGGCATGACATTAAATTCTCCAACTGACTCTTGTTTTTCCCAGTAAACAACTTAGAAATTCTCAAAAACACATGGACAACTACCTTAATGGCGACTTACTATGCTGTAAGTACAAGGATTAGAGCAGCTGGACAGCAAACAGAAGATCCGTGGTTCAAATCCTGGCTATGGCATTGAATTTTATGGCATTGAATTTTTTAGTCTGGCTCTACTGTTTCTTAGTGCGTCCTACACACTGCTAGTGTGAAAAAACAGTTAATTTCCACCAGTGAAAGACTGTTTCACGAAAATACCCCCCCCCCTTTAACCCACAGTGTGGTCCATATAAAATAGGCCATTACATTTGAACCAATAATGAGATAAACGTGCATCTTTTGGAGAATATGGTAAACAATTGGGAGATTACATTACACTATTTACATCTCAGAGAAAATGTTGCAAGTGTCCTCCACCAGCATCTATACATGTTTGCACTCGTCTCACCATATTCTCTGAAGTTTCACGGAGAGTATCCTCGCCAATGTTACTTATTTCGTTGTTTGTGTGTGTTGTGTTAATTTACGTCCTCCAACGTTAGGTCATATAGGACGATGAATAGAATGGGTGAAATGATGCTCAAATGGGCCCAGGGTCCGTAGAGCTTAGAGTTACCCGGCATTCGTCTTTCAGGATAAGGGGAAACCTCGGAAAAAACCTTATCCAGGCAACTCACCCTGCCCGAGATTCGAACTCGGGACCTCTTGAACGTGAGGCAGATATGCTAGCATCTATGTTACAGAGGCGGACTACTTCGGTTGTCCGTGGCCTATTCGTGTACACTCTAGTTTATAGACACCCCAACAAGAAAAAAAGTCCGGTGACGTTACTTCAGGGGATCTGGGGTCCACAGACATTGAGATCATTCCATTATCAAAGAAACTTGTTACAAGTTCCATGATGTCATTCGATGTATGACATGGTCCTCCATCTTGCTGGAAATAAACGTCTCTCAATTGGATATCATCCAGCTGCTCCACAAACGTCTTGAAGATACCCATATAAACTTAAATGTCTACAGTCGTATCAAAGAAAATGGGACCAACGATTCGTAGATGCTGGTGGCGGACACTTCCAACATTTTCTCTGAGATGTATATAGTATAATGTAATCTCTTAATTGCGTACTATATTCTCCCAAAGTTTCATGTGTGTCCTATTATTAGTCCAAAGGGTATAACCTATTGAAATGGTTCAGGTTTAAGTGTGTCGCACGGTATAATCATTAGTTAGGAAACATTCCTGAGAAAACCAAAATCTTTTAAAGCAAAATAATATTATAAGCTTGTTTTGGATTATTAAGCTTCATGTCGAATACTTAGAGCACGTTGATTGTAAGTTTGTGCATTGTATGCATCGATTTCTTGTTTTTAAGTTTTTCAATGACACAAAGATTGGCGTGTATACACATATGTTTTCCTGTTTTAAGGTCCTTCAGAACATGCATTTCTTAAAAAGTATATGTATCGAATTTTTGGGTGGAATGCAGTAAGTTTTCCTCTCTCCACTGTATCCACATAGAGAAGGTAATAAAGCTTTATAAAATAGTAGTTAGGGAAATACATGTGAATTCAACACATAAGGTATTTCAGCTCTTGGCAGCTATAACCTCCCTCCGTCTTTTCAAAAGTAATTAAAATCTCCATGGAATTAGTCACGTGGAGCTAGGTTTAAATACAAAATGCAAAGTGATAAAGGAGGAAAAGCAATTAAAATGTAAATGTCCTTAAGGCCTCAGTTTTTTACTGATGGTGAGTGCTAGTTATTAACTTAACTGGAGAAATTCTTAAGTGTATCCTTGTTAATACATAATTTCGCCCCTTTTATTATTTTGACCAATAATATATCGACAATGTTAAATACTGTTATACTTTTGACCCATTATCTCAGCAACCAATGCACCTAGAGGGATGAAACATTTACCACAAATTATGGATTGTTACCTTGTAATTGAAGCAGGAAGAATTTGGACTAACGTGAAAAATGTATACGTTGTCTTTTGTTAATGTTACTAAAAATATTGAAATTAAAATTACTTATTTTACTTTGTGGTTTTTTTTTAAGAAAATAATTACTGCAAATAGTTTTTACTCTGTCTAAAGTTGGGTATGCATATACAGAACATGTGGTAAAAATTGTAGGTTTGTATCTCATACAAAATCTGGGATAATTGGTAAGATATTTTAAGTAATGTGCATTTTCAGAAATTGCGTTTAAAGTTGGTAGTAGCTTTTATCATACCTTAGTGCATCACTGGGCCATATGATGAGTTATCTGGGTCTTCCTCCTCTTCAAGCATGGCCATGGCATTTTGTACATACAACAGATTTACTGGTGAATGTTTTCGACACAGAAAAATTGACAATTATGTTTAGAAAATCTTGCATTTCTTTATATAGTTCAAAGCGGAAGAAGCTGAGAGAATTCACTAAGATAGAAAATTTATTGGGAACTCCATGCAGAACGTGGAGAAAAATAAGGAACGTATTAATTGCAGAATGTCAACATGAATGGCATCAAAGGTGGCAAGAAGGACACACGAAATCTTCCCTAGTATAAATGAGAGGTTAAAATTAAAGGAGATCCAACCAAGACAAAATGGAATACAATACGTTTCAGGACATGGACTGTACAAGACATACTTTAAAAATATAGGAAAGGCAGATGACACCATGTACACAACCTGCTTGGATGAAGATACTCCGGAACATGCTTTATTTAAATGTATAAAGTATACACAACAGCTAAAAGAAGAGAGGAAAGAATTAGCAGGAAAATGTATATGGAACATCACTAGGAAGAGGGAAGATTTCAAAATACTAGAATTGGCAGCGGAGAAGGTCTCAACAACAGTAATGCATGAATATAATCAACAAAGACAGCAGCAACGACGAGTAAGAGACAATATTTAACATAGATTTCGTGAACCACCGTCCACACCGAGAAGATCTGAACGGCTTCGAGGACAGAATATGGATACATAGCTGCAACAACCAAAGGAAGAAGAGGAACTTCACCTAGTCGAAGGATTAGTAGAAGAGGACAATCTTGGAGTCAACAGAAGGATTTGAAGCAACAGAAGAAGACAACATCAACACAATAACAAAAGGATAGATGATTTATTAGGGATAGGAAGGTAGAAGTAGTTTAGATTGTGAAAATTGTAAGCTACAATTATAGCAATTAGATTAGTTAGGTTAGATTAGATAGGTTATTGTAGGTTAGCTCTTCTGCAAAATGTTTATAAATATCAATATAATTATTATGTTTGAGTAAATATAAAATTGTAATACTATGTCTTGGTATAGCATCTAGAGGCCAAGATATAAGACATGCAAAATCGTCGTCCTCCTCCTCCTCCTCCTCCTCCTCCTCCTCCTCCTCCTCCTCCTCCTCCTCCTCCTCCTCCTCCTCCTCCTCCTCCTCCTCCTCCTCCTCCTCCTCCTCCTCCTCCTCCTCCTCCTCCTCCTCCTCCTCCTCCTCCTCCTCCTCCTCCTCCTCCTCCTCCTCCTCCTCCTCCTCCTCCTCCTCCTCCTCCTCCTCCTCCTCCTCCTCCTCCTCCTCCTCCTCCTCCTCCTCCTCCTCCTCCTCCTCCTCCTCCTCCTCCTCCTCCTCCTCCTCCTCCTCCTCCTCCTCCTCCTCCTCCTCCTCCTCCTCCTCCTCCTCCTCCTCCTCCTCCTCCTCCTCCTCCTCCTCCTCCTCCTCCTCCTCCTCCTCCTCCTCCTCCTCCTCCTCCTCCTCCTCCTCCTCCTCCTCCTCCTCCTCCTCCTCCTCCTCCTCCTCCTCCTCCTCCTCCTCCTCCTCCTCCTCCTCCTCCTCCTCCTCCTCCTCCTCCTCCTCCTCCTCCTCCTCCTCCTCCTCCTTCTCTTCTTTTCAGGCCGCGCCGTAGCTCAGTTGTTAGACCGCTTGGCTCTCACCAAGGCGGCCCGGGTTCGATCCCAGCGACCGCAAAGTGAGATTTGTGGTGTACAACACGGAGCTGGGGTGGGTTTCCTCCGGGATCTCCGCTTTCCCCCGCCATCTGATTCCACCGGTGCTCCTTCTTCATCTCATGTATAATCAGTGTCATCGCCTGCGGTGCCGTATGTAGTAAAAGCGGGCGTTAAACACTACACATTTCATTTCTTCTTCTTTTTCTTCTTTTCTTTTCCTTCTTTTCTTTTCCTTCTTTTCTTTTCCTTCTTTTCTTTTCCTTCTTTTCTTTTCCTGTTCTTTCCCTTCTTTTCCTCTTCTTTTCCTTCTTTTCCTCTTCTTCTTTTCCTTCTTTTCCTCTTCTACTCCTCCTTCAAATTCTTCTTTTCGTCTTCTTTTCTCCTCCGACTCCGTCTCCTTCAACTTCTTCTTCGCTTCTTCTTCTTCATCTCCTCCTCGTCCTGGTCCTCCTCCCCATTATCATTATCATCATCATCATCATTATCATTATCATCATCATTATTATTATATAGTTCAAAGCATGACTGTATTTGCTTTATCGAAGAACTAATTGGAACATCATGTTTTAGGTTAGTACCTGTTGGTTATTGGCATGTATTGTTTATAATTACATTTTTAGACTTTCCAACGTCCTTCATTTCCTTAAAAATACCTTTCGGTCTCGCCATAATAGATTTTACCAAAAAGGGAACTCTAACTCTAAAACAATATTCAATACGTATAATTCACTAATAAAAGGTGTCTCACCCATCACAATAAAATCCACTTTCGATAGCTCTAACAGAAAAAATGTTACCGCTGTCAAAAGTTACACATTTTATTCGACTTTTGACAAAAGAAATAGAACAGATCAGGCGTAATTAAAGTGGTTTCTAAATCATTATACTATATGTATCGTATATAATTTTAATCGTAGAAAAATGCAGACTAATGCGCGACAAATATATTATAACATTGTTATGATGTTTGGTTATTCCGAATCCCTTAAAGTAAGTGAATATTAAGACAACAAAGATATTAGTTCTTTGTCTATAAAATTCGGCAAAAGATAACCACATCTTTATTTTATTTGATAAGGGCAGATTGAAGCATTGGACGGTTTTGGTGTTCACTCAGTGAGCCTCCGATCTTGGCCTGTGGTTCCTGGAAACACACTCCCCCGTTACAACATATTTTTCATCAACAAATGCAACCAGAAACGCAAAACAAAGAAATCACTCAACGTATTGCACACACAAAGGCACTACATTTATATGCACAGCCTTTGTGAAGAAAACGCTTTTTAGAAAATAAATTTATTCCTCAATTCTAACGAAAGGAAATCGATTCTTGAAAAGAGACACACCGACAGAAAGAGTAAAAAGAACGCTTTTGCATAATGGTTATGTGTTTACAGCGACTACCCTCTACGAGTGGCCATAGAAGGGAGTGGCGGAACCGAAACAGGGAGACTTGAATCACAACCAAATGTTTACTACTAATATTTACATAGAAAAGACATATAGTAGGTTATTTTGGGGTTAAAGATCATAGCAGTCTCAGAGTACACTAAGAGTTACATTTAACGGTTAAAAATAACAATCAGCTGTATTCAGTTTAACAGGATCTTTATTATAGATGAAATCTGGAAAAAAAAAAAATGACAAACATTTGTAGAGCATATTGTATGACTAATTTTCTTTTAGGTGACAGACATTTAAGACTTTTTTTGTAATTTTTTTACTATAATTTATAGCCTCCTTGTAACTAACTCTACACGCTTCTCCCACCGATGTCCCAACTCTCTAACCCGTCCAAATAGTAGTCGGCGATTTTCTCTGCAAAATAATTGTTCACGAAAGTCATTGCCTCTTCATTTGACTAAAATCCCTGTCGTCCAAGCGCAATTTTCATATGAGGGAACAAACAGAAGTCACTTTGGGCTAGTTATGGTGAGTAAGGCGGATGGTCAAGCAATTCAAACCGTAAATCGTGGATTTTCGTCATTGCAGCCACTGGGATGAGAGATGGTGTGTTGTCTCGGTGAAACAGGATTTCCTTTTGCTGCAAATGTGGTGGTTTTTCCGCAAGCTCAGACTTTAACTTGTCAATTAATGTTGCTTAGTATGCTCCTGTACTGGTTTATCATCTGTGAGGATAAGCGATTAAAATAACTCCATGACTATCTACAAAAACTGTTGCCATCACTTTCCCAGAAGAATTGGCTGGAACCGGTTCCCCCTGTGCAGTCCACTGTTTGGTCTATTACCGTTTGGGCGTATGATGGTGCATCCAAGTTTCATCTACAGTAATAAATCTGCGCCAAAACTTGGATTTATTGCACCTAAACTGCGTCAAGAGAATGTTGGAAATGTTCATTCGTACGCTTTTGATTTAACGTGAGGTAACGCGGCATCCAACTCCCGGACAGCTTCTTCAGGTCTAAATATTGATTTAATATGTGACAAAAACTTTCTTTTGATATGTTCATATCCTCTGTTATCTCACTCACTTTAATTCCGTGGTCATCTAGCACTATTTAGTGAACTTTGGCGATGTTTTCGTCCGTAGTTGCAGTTTTTGGACGTCTGGAACGTTCATCGCCTCCCAAGCCATTACGGCCACGTTTATATTCAGCTGCCAAAAATTTCACTGCGGTAAATGATGGTGCAGGGTCCCATACACAGCATCTAACTCATCTTTGATTTACGTAGGTGTATTGCCTTTCAAAAACAAATATTTAGTGACAGCTCGATACTCGATTTTGTCCATTTTCATAAAAACACCTACACCAACTCACTCAAACGACAGTTACATAACTGAGCGTCCAAAACGACTGAAAATTTGGTGAGTAACTGTCAACAAATGAAAATCGAAATTCACTAGCTTTTATTTACGAACGGTTGCTATGTGATGCTCTGAAATTAATTCTCCTTCTATAGTTAAGATATAAGGTATTAAACAAAGGCTTTACTTTTCAAAAATGAGTATTGGAAATGTCAAATTACAAGACATACCTCGGAAAGTGAAAAAATGTGTATTAGCGAATTCTATTTTTTCGTGTATTTGTCTATGTTAAGTTTTAGCAGCTGTACAAATATATTCCAGAATCAAAAGAGGTTTTAAAACACTCCCAGAATGTTAAAGATGTGCCTTATAATTGCAATGAAAATATATACATATGGCATTGTAATAAAAATTATGAGGATCCATTATTTAAAGAAGCGTAAGTTTTGAAAAATGTTTACATAAATGACTGTCGGGTGAAGCATTTTCTTAATAACTTTGTGCCATATCCCTTGGTATAACGTTGCAGCGTTGCAGCGAGGTCTACCCAAGCCTTAAGACTCCCGTCTAAAATGCCCCCCCCCCCCATCTCAAGACGGTGGTAGTGGATACGCCACTTACGCGCGTCAACCCCGCAAGGAAGACTACGGAATAACCTCGGTGTAGCCGCCTGGTGATCTAGCACAACTCCTACTAGCTCGGCACGCTAGTACCTGGGACTTATAAGGCAACACTGTACCCCCTCCGAGCAGCCGAGGCCTGGTGATCTAGCACAACTTCTACTAGCTCTGCAGGCTAGTACCTGGGACTTATAAGGAACACTCTAACCCCTCCGAGCAGCCGAGGCCTGGTGATCTAGCACACCTTCTACTAGCTCTGCAGGCTAGTACCTGGGACTTATAAGGAACACTCTAATTCCTCCGGGCGGCCGAGGTCTGGTGATCTAGCACACTTTCTACTAGCTCTGCAGGCTAGTACCTGGGACTTATAAGGCAACACTGTACCCCCTCCGAGCAGCCGAGGCCCGGTGATCTAGCACACCTTCTACTAGCTCTGCAGGCTAGTACCTGGAACTTATAAGGCAACACTCTATCCCCTCCGGGCGGCCGAGGCCTGGTGATCTATCACACTTTCTACTAGCTCTGCAGGTTAGTACCTGGAACTTATAAGGCAACACTCTAACCCCTCCGAGCAGCCGAGGCCCGGTGATCTAGCACACCTTCTACTAGCTCTGCAGGCTAGTACCTGGAACTTATAAGGCAACACTCTAACCCCTCCGGGCAGCCGAGGCCTGGTGATCTATCACACTTTCTACTAGCTCTGCAGGCTAGTACCTGGAACTTATAAGGCAACACTCTAACCCCTCCGAGCAGCCGAGGCCCGGTGATCTAGCACACCTTCTACTAGCTCTACAGGCTAGTACCTGGGACTTATAAGGCAACACTCTATCCCCTCCGGACGGACAAGGCCTGGTGATCTAGCACGCCTTCTACTAGCTCTGCAGGCTAGTACCTGGGACATATAAGGCAGCACTCTAACCCCTCCGAGCGGCCGAGTCCTGGTGATCTAGCACAATTTCTACTAGCTCTGCAGGCTGGTACCTGGGACTTATAAGGCAACACTCTAACCCCTCCGAGCAGCCGAGGCCCGGTGATCTAGCACACCTTCTACTAGCTCTGCAGGATAGTACCTGGAACTTATAAGGCAACACTCTATCCCCTCCGAGCAGCCGAGGCCCGGTGATCTAGCACACCTTCTACTAGCTCTGCAGGCTAGTACCTGGGACTTATAAGGCAACACTCTAACCCCTCCGAGCAGCCGAGGCCCGGTGATCTAGCACACCTTCTGCTAGCTATGCAGGTTAGTACCTGGAACTTATAAGGCAACACTCTATCCCCTCCGGGCGGCCGAGGCCTGGTGATCTAGCACAACTTCTACTAGCTCTGCAGGCTAGTACCTGGGACTTATAAGGAACACTCTAACCCCTCCGAGCAGCCGAGGCCTGGTGATCTAGCACACCTTCTACTAGCTCTGCAGGCTAGTACCTGGGACTTATAAGGAACACTCTAATTCCTCCGGGCGGCCGAGGTCTGGTGATCTAGCACACTTTCTACTAGCTCTGCAGGCTAGTACCTGGGACTTATAAGGCAACACTGTACCCCCTCCGAGCAGCCGAGGCCTGGTGATCTAGCACAACTTCTACTAGCTCTGCAGGCTAGTACCTGGGACTTATAAGGCAACACTGTACCCCCTCTGGGCAGCCGAGGCCTGGTGATCTAGCACTTCTACTAGCTCTGCAGGCCAGTACCTGGGACTTATAAGGAACACTCTAACCCCTCCAGGCGGCCGAGGCCTGGTGATCTAGCACACCTTCTACTAGCTCTGAAGACTAGTACCTGGGACTTAAAAGCCAACACTCTACCCCCTCCGAGCAGCCGAGGCCTGGTGATCTAACACAACTTCTACTAGCTCTGCAGGCTAGTACCTGGGACTTATAAGGAACACTCTAACCCCTCCGGGCGGCTGAGGCCTAGTGATCTAGCACACCTTCTACTAGCTCTGCAGGCTTGTACCTGGGACTTATAAGGCAACACTCTACCCCCTCCGGGCGGCCGAGGCCTGTTGATCTAATACCCCTTGCACTAGCTCTACAGGCTAGTATCTGGGACTTATAAGGCAACCTCTGGCCCCTCCGAGTGGCCGAGATCTGGTGATCTAGCACACCTTCTACAAGCTCTGCAAGTTAGTACCTGAGACTTATAAGGCAACACTCTGTCCCCTCCGAGTGGCTGGTCCTGGTGATGTAGCACAACTTCTACTAGCTCTGCAGGCTAGTACCTGGGACTTATATGGCAACACTCTATGTTGTGACTTTGTGGGTTCGTGAAATGAAAAGTCCAATTGCACCACTCAAAAATCTTCTTTATTTCCACCGACTTACAGTTAAACACTTGCCAATTACACAGAGTTACGTGATGTACATAATTACAATTCACCAGTTCGTCCGTTACCGTTCCGATGCACGTACACAGTCTTCTCGTCCGTTTGCTAGCTTGTCAAGCTCTGACTCACTCCTCTTGCACGACGTATTGCTTATATAGGGTCCGCTTGCCGATCTGGAAGGTTCTCGATTAGATGAAATATCCCGTAAGTTCGAGAACACAGGTGGAAGAGAAAGAGACCGCGCAGTGATTTTTTTGTCCCAGCCATCCCTCCTTAACGCTATAAGACAAACGAGGGGGCGGAGCGAACGCCGACCGTCTCCTGCTTGCCCACTCTATAGGGTGTTCCGACGCTCGGGTGACAATATCTTCCCAGCAGTCGAAGCCTGGGCGTAGATACCCGATCTCCAGCGGGTATCGGGAACCACTGCCCCTTGAGTCCAACCCAGTCCGAACAACTCCCCTACAGGAGGGGCTCGGTAGTTTGGCCAGAGGTTCCTCCAGTAGCGTCAGAGGTACCTCGAGTGCTAGGGGTCCGCAGCGCCCGCACCACGGCAGCTGAAGGGGACGGATCCCCTCCTCTACGGGAATCCCTTGGTATAGAACCCTTTATAGTATGCACTCTTATCACTTATGAGACCTGGCTATCCTCGAAGTTACGTTCGGTAGGCATATTAATCATTTCTGGCCGATAAATTCCTCATGAAATATAATAACACAGAAAATAACTGAGGTCTTGCATAACATACCTTAGTGTGGCAAAATTATCACTTTATTGGGCCCTATTTCGTTCCTCGGACCTGAATGCAGACACTTTTACACAGCTCCTCAAAAATTTCTTGGGTTTGGAAGTCATTCAACCAGTGTAACTGGTGTAACGCAGAAATCCCCCACAATAGCATAATAAATATAATAAAATGATAATACCAAGTGAGACAGCTGCCCCTATTTATTGTTATCTATACAACTCGCAGTTTATAGCTGTGGCGGTACTTGCCCGATTAACGGGGGCGTACGAGAAAATTTTCAAAAAATATAATTTTTTTATTGTTTTGTAAAATAGTATATAGTGTTAGCTATCAAATACCAAAATATTATGACTGTACGTGGTCTGTATGTACCTTTAAAAAATTAAATGCCCTAGTGTTGCATAGTAGCAACACATAGTCTTCTATCAGCTGTCTTGGAATCTATAAAGCCCACCTACCAATTCTTAGCACACCCAGACTTACTAACAAATGTCTCTATGGAGAGACACAAAACCCAAATGAAAGCCTCAACAGTTTGATATGGAAAAGGTGTCCCAAAACATCATTTGTGTCTTCCATAGTGGTGAAAATTGCTACATTTGATGCTGCAATAGTGTTTAATTATGGAAACGTTGGCAGAAAGAAAGTTATGCATCAGTTACGGTAACAACCTGGTGTGTTTATGGAAACAATTTTGCAGAGTATCGACAACATTCGCATCGCTGGTGCAGAAAGAGCTATGAAATTAATGCAGAAAGAAGCAGGACAGAAGAGGAATTTAAAAAGAAAGGCTGAGGAAGACCAGAATGAGGATACAGACTATGGATGTGGGAAGTTCTGACTTAAAATTAAAAGGCAAACTGAATAATACTTATTGTATTTTTTATTGCCTTTCCTCATAACTTGCATTTTCTACAGTTTCAACCCATTTTTCTCTCAAACTACTTCATCTACAGTGATGCAATTTAGCACACAGCTTTCTTATGCCACAATGAACATCTTGAGCGTTCTAGAATTTAAGATTAAGCTCCAGATGGAATGTGATGATACAAAATACATGAAATTATTTTAATTTTTAAAGGATGCATATGATTAATTTTTTTAAAATTATATACAGCTTCAATAAGAATTCTAAGTCCAAAAAAAAATCATTTTTAATGTGTTTTAAAATGACATACCAAATTTCAGAAATATAGTATATGTGAATTTTGAAAAAAGAAATGGGCTTAAGTTTGTAAATATCTCTGCATATAGAAAAAATATGTAGCATTAGTTATAAACAATGGAAAATTATGTAAACAATTGTGCATATTAAATGTAGTATCTTAAATAAGTATGCTAAGTTTCACTTCTCTAACTTAAAAACTTTGTATGTTATGGCTATTTATGGTAGACCCTGAATATTTTCATACGTCCCCCATTAAGTAACTCGATGAGCCCTCCCGGCACTCAACACCTCATATGATAGGATATGTGATGGGTGAGGGCTACGGAAGGGAGGTTTACAACAGATCGGGTTTTTTTCCTCAGGGTAGGTCTACCTGGTTTCTCTCTTTTGGGTTTCAGGGAGGGGCTGCGTCCTGAGAGTGTAGGGGTATTATCACATAGAAGATATCACGACCGTTAAATGGCAAGTTTATTTATACAAGTGGCCCTCTCCACTCGTCACAGTTGTGTTGGTGTAAGTCGCACATTAGGCGCGAGACTTAAGATTTGCCCATTGCTGTACGCGTGACATGACGGCTAGTTTGTATCACAGCCGCGAGTAAATTTCTAGTACGTGCCGAGTGGTGTGTGAAGCCGTGTACGCGTTGTTGTTTCTGAACGTCGCGAAAGTTTTACTTCATGCAATAGAGTATTTCTGGAGTATTATACAACAACAGAGTTTGGTAAAATCTTTATGACGTTCTGATGTATGCTGTTTCTGTTACTCACAAACACAGAGTGTTCGCTAACACAGAGTGTTGGATAACCAACTAATGTGTTGCTACGTCCATTCGCGAACACCGACTTTGATAAAGTTTCAGGGCGTGGTGCGCCTTTCACTCGCCAAAATAGAGTGCTTTTACTAGCAAATATCAAATTTCGCCATTGCACAAATTTCCCCTTCCTTTCGCCGAATTTCGGACACTTTAGGGGACATGTGACCCGTTACTCGTTCCTTATAGGTTGTTTTTCACCACTACTCTTAAATTTCATCGCAATTTTGCGCTTTTGAGGCATATATTCCATGCAACTTTCTCTTACCCACAGTCTACATAATTAATGCGGAATCACGCGTGCAAAAGCGTAGCTTAAGTCCCGTTGACTATTTTCTAAAAAGTATACTGCAACCTCTGTGTCTGGATCTGATGTTTTTGTAATCGACCTACATGATTGTTTATGTGCCATGCAAAACTCATACACTGAGTTTTGTAAGTTTCCTCTGTAAACTGCTCTACAAACCATCTTTTCGGAGGAATTAAAGAAGCGCATAAGTCACATATGTCGCTTAGCACGTAGCATAAATTCAAAAATAAATAGGGGCAATAGATAGAGTCAACATGAAAAATTCAATGCAATGGCCGGGATTTGAACCACGGATCTTCTGGTTTCCGTCCAGTGGCTCTTAACTTTTGAGCTACCGTGGCCAATGTGCCTTCCTGACATTAAATTCTCCAAATAGTAAGTCGCCGCAAACGGTGTATCTAGGATGCAAGCGCCCCTAGTGGTCTACCGGGGAAATATATTAGTCAAATGGAGAATTTAATGTCAGGACGGCACGTTGCCCATGGTAGCTCTAAGGTAAAGAGCGACTGGATGGAAACCTGAAGATCCGTGGTTCAAATCCCGGCCGTGGGATTGAATTTTTCAGGTTGACTCCATCTATCAAAAACCTTAGCCTATATACGGCTAGTATGAAGAAATGATTAATTTCCATCAGTTATAAGTGGGGGCAGATGACTCACCTGGTATTATTAACCTTTATGTAAATACTTTAACGTGTAGCGTTTTAATCAATATTCTTAAGATATATTTGTTTAAATCTTCAATATTATTGACATTATTCACATGTAAAGCTTAAAACACTTTTGTTTTTTCAGCTATGGTATTGACATACCCCATACATTCATGCTACGTGC
The DNA here is from genome assembly GCA_030765055.1 of Mantis religiosa. Classification (NCBI taxonomy): domain Eukaryota; kingdom Metazoa; phylum Arthropoda; class Insecta; order Mantodea; family Mantidae; genus Mantis; species Mantis religiosa. The sequence goes on along the minus strand of CM060956.1, from coordinate 135,496,290 downwards.
ACTGCTTTTTAGATTCACAGAAATACAAAATACGTAGGCCCCTTTGAAGGCTCGGTATTGAACTTTTAGAGAAACAGAAATACTTACTCCACATACTGCAAGTAGCTAGAAGGGAAAGTAATATCCCCCATCTGTCAGAATGTGAAGATTACCTGTAGATCCTTTGACCTTCATATCCACAGCTGTACTTTGTGTATGAGTTGGCGAGTTTCCATTCAAGAGGTTCTAATCTGTTCCCCGTCTGCAGAGTTTCACATCTGTAATACATTTTGTCGTTTGCGCAAATGAGGATGTAGGGAGCTGCATCTCGTAACTGATTAAAACGTGTGGATATTACACTCGAGCGAGATGCAAGCGTCATTACCGAAGCGTCGTGCATATTTGCGAGATATAGGGACACACCAAATACGTCTACCCTCACAACTTTATCGAGACTACTATTCTTAAGGCTACAGGTCACAGAGTTGCGGAAGTCCCTTACGTCACCTGGCTCGATACCGAAAGGTCAATGCGCAAGGTGTTCACAGGGAATAAATAATTTATTTAGAGCATCTTCCTCGATACACGATTTTGTGCACTTTAATAAAAACACTCACATCAACTCACTCAAACGACTGTTACATAAAAACTGAGCGTCCCAAACGGCTAAAACTTTGGTGTGTAGCTGCCAAAACGATTAACTAACGAAATTCTCTAGCTTTTATTTACAAGTGCTACCATCTTCATCTTCAGTTCGGAAATCTTTCAGACCTTCCTCGTAATATACTTGCTGTAATATGAATATTGGTTTGTTTCATAAATTCGTTTAGTTCTTGTTATGTGTTTACGACAAAGAACGCCTGCACTGTATGCCCGTATCACAATACGGCAACGAAGTTGCCTAATTATCTAGGGGTAATCTGTTTACATACGCAAGGTCATCGAAAGTAAACAAGGCAATGAACATTTCAAAACAAACTTTATTTTGTGCAGTATGCACCATTATTATCAATAACATATCTCCATTTCTCAGGACGCTTATCAAGTCCATTTTTCCAAAATCTTGCAGTTTTCCGGTTGACGAACTCTTCTACAGCGAGTCTGCAATCCTCCAAGAAAGTAAGGCATTTGGCATTAAGGAAGTTTTGCAGGGGTCGGAATAAATGATAATCGGATGGGGCAATGTCTGGAGAATAAGGCGGGTGAGGTAACACATCCCAGTCGAAATCCCATAATTTCTGACGAGTTACCATAGAAGTGTGTGGTTTGACATTGTCTTGATGAAAGACGACTCCACCATTAGATGCTAATTTTGGCCTTTTCTCTCCTAGGGCAACCTTCAGACGATCCAACTGAGAACAGTATTTCTCTGAATTGATGGTCTCCCCAGGAGGAAGAAATTCGTAATAAATAATTCCTCTCCAGTGCCAGCAAATGCACAGCATAATCTTCTCAGGATGAAGCCCTGGTTTAGGAATTGAAATTGATGGTTCCCCTTTCATACGCCATGACTTTCTCTTTCAGATGCTGTTGTACACAATCCACTTTTCGTCTGCTGTAACCAGCTGTTTCAGGAAAGGGGCAGAATCATTGCGTCTTATCAATGCGTTACAGATGGAAACGCGCTGAACTAAATTTTGTTCACTCAGTTCGTGCGGAACCCATACATCCCGAAGATTTACGTAACCAAGTTTCTTTAGGTGCCTGGCTATAGTTGCATGAGATAAGTTTAGCTCCTGACCTACCTCCCGAGTTGTTATTCTGGGGTTGTTCGTAATCATGTCCTTTATCCTTTCCTCATCCGTAACCACCGGTCGTCCAGAACGAGGTTTGTTTTTCACAGAGAAGTTCCCAGCTCGAAATCGAGTAAACCATTTTTGCCATGCCCGATTCATCACTGCATCTTTTCCGTAAAGAGCACAAATTTTCCTTTGAGTTTGTGAGGCGGACTCATCTTTACGGTAATAAAACAACATTAAGTGTCGAAAATGTTCCTTCTTACCTTCCATATTAACATTCATAAGTTACAACTCCACACTGTTGCATCCACAAACTCGTCCTGAAGTTTGGTTACCAATTCTTACATAAGTTGACCTATTTACCTTTGGGCGTGAGGTCGCTGTGGTTTGTGTTCATAGCATTCTTTTCAATTATTGTTAGGCAACTACTTTGACGTAAAAGTAATGGGGGCATGCAGTGTTCTCAGGTGTTCTTAGTCGTAAACACGTAACAAGAATCGAACTAATTTATGAGATAACCCGATATTATCATCATTATAATTTTTAAAGAAGGCCAAAGAAATGAATGCAAAATTTATAGAGGTATACACCTTTTAAATGCAATATATAAAATATATACTCGAATTATAACAACTAGGGTGAAAATAAGAGCTGAAACACATATTAGTGAAGAACAACATGGATTTAGAACAGGCAGAGCATGCATAGATAGTGTCCTTACAATAAAACAAATATTAGAAAAACGAAGAGAAATTAATCTTGAAATCCATCTAGCATTTATAGATCTAGAAAAAGCGTTGAACAAATTTAACTGGTTATTGTTATGGGATATAATATGTAAAAATGGATACCCACTACACTTAGTTAAAATTATTAAAAGCTTATACAGAAATACGAAATTGGTAATGGCAATGGAAGGAGAAATAACAAATGAATTTGAAATAAACAAAGGATTGAAACAAGGATGTAGTGTATATAAACGCTCTTCTGTTTGCGGATATAGTTTACATTTGACAAGGTAGATAGACTACAGAAAGGAATATATCAACTAAACCAAATTTGTAAAACATATGATATGACAATCTCAAAGACAAAAACAAAAGTAATGGCATTCCAGGGAAAATACCCAATAAGGACCAAAATTGTAGCAGAGGAAACTATAATAGAACAAGTACTGCACTTTCAATACCTTGGCTGTGATATAACCTATGAATCGGAAAATCAAGATATAAGGAATAAAAACAAAAATTCCAAGCATTTTGCGGAACAATTAAGAGAACCCTGAGGAATAAAGCAAGGAAAGAAACTCAAATAAGATTCTACAAAGTGATGGCAATCCCAATGCTAAACTATGAAAGTGTGGCATGGATAATAATGGAAAAGGAGAAGAGTAAAGTACAAGCTGCTGAAATGAGATTCGTACGATCAACCAAAGGATGTACAAGAGAAGATCATATTAGGAATGTAATTATTAGAAACGAATTAGAAGTACAACCGTTATTAGAAGAAATCGAAAGATATAGAAACAAATCGGTCGAACACCTTAATCACATGCCAAGGGAAAGAATACCAAAACAAGCCTTCAATTATAAACCAAGAGGACGAAGATCAATAGGACGCCCCCTAAAGAGATGGCTTCAGGAAATGTGAGACCGGAACAGGCTTAAGCCTAACCCGCGAAGGAAGAAGAAGAAAAAGAAGAAGAAGCAATATAATGTAAGACTTTGTAAAGAGAAACAAATCCCTCAATGTCCCTTCTGAAAACGGAAACATTATATTCAAATAGTTTCAAATTTATTTTATAGTTTGTCTTTCTAGGGTAATATCCAGTTATATTTTAAAACTTTCGACCGCAATTTTCGATAGTACTAGCGTGCTTTATAGTCTTAACAGTCAAAATAAAGGCGCCAGAGCAGCGCAGTGGTTTCATTCGTGTCTCCCGTGCCAAAGCTCCCGGGATCGATTCTCGGCTTTGGCTTTGGTGACTTTAAGCAGCACCTATCCATTCCTTCACCTCTGTATAGCACAATTGAAGTGTCTCATGTGGCTAACGTGGTTCAGAGTCCACGGTATAAGCTGTAGGTCAACTCGCCTCACCGTCATCTTCGCTATTAGCCTACCATTGGAGGTAATGGACAACGCCTCTAGGAGCCTCCACCTGAGAAATGGGTACAGACATCACGTGATAAAGCGAGCTTACCCCAAAGGCCAAGGCGGCCATATAGGGCGTGTTGTTAACCAACAAACCAACATTCAAAATAATACTTGAATATTCGAAATTTTAGTAACAATATATAAAGTCGATTAAACCTTTTATCTGTAAGCGAACAACAATTTCGAATAATAAAGCCTTAGGCACCTTAACTTCTTTGCTAAGATTAATTCAATGTGTTCTGCTGAATCTGAGATTTGTTCTACGAGAGCTGTTCAATAAAGAATGATCACGGTTTTTTGAGAACGTACACTTACTCATCCTCATAATTTTGATGAATAGCCTCCCTTGAATGGGATGCACTTGTCCCAGCGTTTCTGCTATTCTTCAAAGGCATGCTGGAAACCAATTTTGTGAGATACTTCAAAATAGCCTCCGCAGCATTCACCACTGCTTCTGATGATTGATAATGCCTCCCACGAAGGCGTTTCTTCAAGTTAGGGAATAGAAAAAAGTCGCATGGGGTTAAATCAGGACTATAGTGAGGACGAGGGATGCAACAACATTAGCAATATGCGGCCGCGCACTATCGTGGTGCAGCATCCAGTGTGCTTCGCGGAAATATGGTCTTTTGCGCCTGATATGGACTTGCAATGTTTTCAGGACTTCGCTGTAGTATTGTCCAGTTACTGATGTGTGTGCAGGTACAACATGCTGATAAACCATTCCATGAATATCAAAGAATGAGATGACCACAACTTTCCCAGCAGAACCAACCACTTTTGCTTTTTAGGGGCTTGGTGATGAAGGAGATTTCCACACTGAGCTTTGCTTTTTGCCCTCAGGATCAAAATGATGTAGCCAAGTTTCATCAGCAGTGATTACATTTGAAAGAAACTCCGGATCTACCTCTAAATCAACTTTAACTGCATGCAGACCTGCATGCGAATGTCCTTTTTTTCGGGAATCAACAGTCTTGGAACGGATCGCGCATAAACACGTCTCATGTGTAATTTTTCTGTCACCAACGTGTGGGTGGCACCCAATGAAATGTTCAGTATTTAAGAAAGTGATCTTAAGGTAATTTTTCGATCCTCTCTCACAATGGCAGCAGTATTAATGTTTTCTTCCGTAAGAGCAGTAACTGAAGCACCAGGTTCACCTTCCCTGGAAATTGATTGTCTCTACCTTTTAAACATTTTAAACAACTTGTGAGCTGTGTTGTAGGTAAGAACAGACTCTCCATAGGCCTCCTGCCATATTGTATAGGTCTCAACAGAAGATATGTTGAGACGAAAGCAGAATTTCACAGCTGCATGTTTTTCCTCGCGTGTTACCTCCATTGCAGTGGTAAGCGATACCACACATGTCTGAACTTGCGTGGTTCTCACAGGCGGGAACTAGGATTACCAACAATGAAACTACTACGGTGTATTTGTTTCACATTAAGCTAACACAATATAACAAGTTTGAATTTTAGTGCCAAAATTATGACTAAATAGTTATGATCTTTCTTTATTGAACAGCCCTCGTATTTATTCTTAATGTATTTGTTGTAAAGAAATTTCATAAATATTAACACGGCGAGTACGTGTGAATTACGCAGCTCTTAAACCTAACCACTAGGTGACGTCACGAAGCCAGAAGCGAGATGCATTGTCAAGCTATGGAAAGCGTTCCAATAAGGAAACTCGAGAATATTCCATTACTATACTAATCCCCCGCGACTGATAGGGTATACAAAAGCATATCCGTAACCTAATCAGTCACTTTTGAGTTCCAGGCATTCAGTGAGAGGTCGTCAGAGTATCTGATGAGAGAGTGATACGCAGTGGTATCTGGCCGAGTCCACTTAAAAGCTACCTGCAACAGGAGGGAAGGGTAGATCAGTTGCTTGTCAGTTGCATGCAAGTAAACAAGTGCAGAGCTACTAAGTAATACTACAGCTTGTTTCAAAGTGTGTGTGTGTTTCCTGGTTCCAAGAGAGTATTTTGAAATGGCGCCTCCTAGCAGCAAATTAAGAAATAAAGTCCTTTATTTACAATCATGATAACTAATATGCAATGTCTGTAGATTTATGAAAAGGGAACAATTGCCTGTGTCTGCTATGATAATCTGGGAAAGATTATCCAAGGCAACAGTTGTGTCTGAAAGCAATATTGGAACTATTAAGGAACGAAAAAGTCATTAATGCTGGTGCAACAACGTTCTCTATACCAGGTAAACAAATCAAGGTGGTGCAAACACGCTAATTTGATAGATAGAGTCAACATGAAAAATTCAATGCCATGGCCGGGATTTGAACCACGGATCTCCTGACTCTATCTATCAAAAACCTTAGCCTATATACGGCTATTGTGGAGAAATGATTAATTTCCATTAATTAACTAAAATAATAAACGCTAATTTGACTCTAATTCAGAAGTAGTTAAGGCGAATTGTCAATAATTTTTACAACACACAAGTAGAAACATCAACTCTGCTTATGAAGCTTCAGACTTCATTTGACCTTTAAGGCAGTGTCTGAACTTTAAGATGAGTTTCTCTTAAGCTAGGATGTATATGGAAGAAAACTAAGCGCAACAGGCAAATTTTAATGGAACATTATAACATGCGGGCAAAAAGACCTAAGTATTTACTTATTTGCTTAGAGTGTAACTCACTTTTGAAACTCTTTGCTCCGATGTCGAAAGGTCGGCAGTTGCTAATCGCACGTGTTGGAAAACATGATTTTGTTCCAAACACTTTATACGATTTAAGATACAACAAAAGCGTGGAGATTACTAAGATAGTAAGAATTGTAGCTTGATGATGATAATGATGCGTATGACGGCGCTCAACTGCTGAGGTTATCAGCGCCCTTATTAAAACTAACTGGTCATGGCAAAAGCCAAATATAAATTACTCTAAAAAACAATAAATATGTAAATATACTTACAAAATAATACATATACGTAAAAAAACTATAAACACGAAAGAAATATAAATCTGAAAGGTCAAAAATTCTATTCGTCAAATCCTAAAGCCTAACCTAGAAAAAAATCTAAAAATCTTCTGCACCACTGTGTCATCATCCGCTAGCATTTCTGCAAAGCTGGCCGGCAGCTGCAGGGACATCCTAAGGTATGCTAGGTGAGAGCACTCTAGAAGCAAAAAGTGCTTGCCTTCCTCCTTTCTGATTACAACTAAGTAGCGAGGACCATAAGACCCGGCTACTTCTTTTCCACGTGTGTTACACAATTTATTGTTATTATTGCTATTATTATTATTATTATTATTAAATTTGGCCATAATATATGGGCTAGGTTTCATCCCCCAGTGCTCCCCACCCACCACGGAGCCCAACAAGGGGTCATCCCACTGGGATGACAGGGCTACACATGGGATATAGCGAGCTCGCCGTCACACTCACCCTGGAGTTCGGTAAAATACCTAATCCTGGCCGATTGATTAGGGGTGGCTTAGTCCCTAACCTCCCGTTTAGGTGAAGCAGAAGCCAAAGTAGTGTATCAGAAATGCGCACCCTCCCCAAATTCAGAAGAACACTGTTACGGGCTCAGATACGCATCCCTCAACCACCAGGACAAACCTATCCACCGACACGGGTCTCCACGTACGGCCTACACGTCGGTGGGCCTGTTGACCGTCTCCCTCAACCACGAAGAGGAGCCCACACGAGGGAGACTGTTGTCTCGGGACTCCGGGTGCGCCAAAACCCGTACCTACCGAAGTAGGCCCCTGGGGGGTAATTGTAACTTAGTTTATAAGGGCTGCAATACTGACCTCGAGATTGAGATTTACTTTTAGTCAGCTTGTGCAGCACACTCCCCTCTCGTAATCTTACGCGTCTGACGCATTGTGGCAATAGGTACGCTATCCCTACCGCAGTTGTTACTCTTCTCAATCGCGCAGGATATTTTCAAGATATATGAACCTTGTACGTTTTAAGCTCTTTAGTGCGGAGTCAGCGAGCGGTGCGAGCAATACAGTGAAGTCATTTACCACCGAACGTCGCAATTCTACTCAGATCCGTCAATGCAAGAGGTAAACTTGTGTGTACGTCAGATGAATGACTAGCAGCACAAGTTGCTGCGTGAAAGAGGCATAAAGAGACAGTAAACAAATTTGTTGAAGCTGTGTATATGTTTAAAACAAAGTGGTAATACGTTGGAATTAGGCTAGTAACATTTAGTGACAAATGTAGAAGTTTGAGTTACCAATAATTTATAATTAATAATTTTAACTAGCACAATTAAAGTTAAAAGTAAATGTAATACAACTGAAAGTAATTATATTGATACATTTACTATATGTTTTCAACAAAATTTATTGTAAATAATCTCGTAAGCTATTCTCCATACCTTTATATAAGCTTAGACCACGCCGTGGCTCAGTGGTTAGACTGCTTGGCTCTCACCAAGGCGGACCGGGTTCGATGCCAGGCGACCGCAAAGTGAGATTTGTGTTGGACAACACGTCACTTGGGCGGGCTTTCTCCGGGATCTCCGGTTTCCCTCGCCATCTCATTTCACCCGTTCTCCATCTTCATCTCATGTATCATCAGTGTCACCGCCTGCGGTGCCGTATGTAATAAAAGCGGGCGTTAAACACTACACATTTCATTTCATTTATATACGCTTAAAGACTGATAAGAATTGTGATAAAGAATTAATCCAAAAGCTGGTGTGGAAGATATTTGTTAAAAGAATTTTACTTGAATAATAAAGCTACCTCAGAACTGGAACATGCCATCATCCGTAGTGTAGGGTTCACATGCTAGCCTATAGTTCTTGAAGGGGTGGTTCTAAATCAGGGGTGATCAATGGAAATTTTTGAGCGTAAAAGTCTCCGGTAGGAAGGGATATAAAGCCGATGGTCCTGTGTCATACTTACCGCACGTAAACTCAAGCGTGAAAATGGGACCTATGAGTAAAAATTAAGCGTTCTTTTAGACGCAACAAATGTAGAATGGGATGCTTAAAATCAAAACAGTTAAACGAACTACAATCAATGTATATTTTGCATGATAGAGGACAAGAAACCAAAATTAACTAGAAGAAAAGTGCGATAAAAAGGGACTAACACAGTGTTGGCTCACTGACCAGGGAATGTAATGAAAATTGCAAGTTATATGTAGGCGTAGACTGGAATAGAACTCGCGGTCTCGTAATCGCAAACCATTCCTTTTTTGTCACAAAATATCAAAACTTTATAATTGCATCAAAATTGTTTCAGGCATTTCTGTAAGAGTCTAAAATTTGAAGATAAGGAGTCCATGTATATGGTAGCTAACAAAGGAGTGGCTTTCTTTATCGTGTCATATCTCCCAACCGACCAATCACATCTGAGTTATTCTGTTTCAATACAGAGACGAAGAAACACAAATAAGACATTTTTATAAAAATACTTTTCTTGGATAGAGTACTGTGACTGCATGGGTTACTTAGATTTGGAAATCTGGTTTATAGCAGTTTAGAACAACCTTTGCTGTAGTAAAAAAGCCGCGAAATTGTCAGTCAGCTGTCTTCAACGCTGACTCGGTGCAATGCTGTACGAAAACAAATTAAAGAATTCATTGCAGTACACTTCAATCGTCGACTGTCACAATAATCCACAAACAATTGCCACTTTTAACACCTTGCGGGTACTTATACATCCTAAGCCATTGTTTATAGAAAGCCACAGACCTTCCGAGAACTTTCGCGGCCGCAACATAGGGCAGAACCTTCCGGAGCCTCTCTGTCTCGTTTCCTCTCCTGGCAAACGCCCAGCTCCAGCCTGTTGCGGCAGCGCAACAATGTTACATGGTGACTGTATCTTAGAACATGTATTTGCAAGTATCCAAGGATTGTGTGGATTTTTTTTATTTACGTCCTCCAACGCTGTAATATCGGACGGTGAATTGCGTGAAATAATGTTCAAATGATCCCGGGATCCATGGCGCTTAGAGTTACCCGTCATTCGTCTTGGAGAATAAAGGAAAACCCCGGAAAAACTTTATCCACGGTACTCAATCTGACCGAGATTCGAAGTCGGTACCTCTTGAATGTGAGGCAGACAGGCTACCACCACGCTACCGAGGCGGGCACTGTGTGAGGTGCAATGGTACTCTAATTCTGAATGTTAAAGCAGAGTAATGGAAAGCGACAGAAAACAGAGGTCATTAGAATTTAATTCATAAAAGCATCTCTTTTATCATGAAAACACCTCTAAAATAATGTGTATTTTAATACTGGATTAATAATTTATTACTACCAGCACTGCCACCATTATTACGTATGTTTTATTTATTTGTTTAATTATGTGTTTATTTATTCATTATTTGTTTACTCCTATGAATAAAACAATCCAAAGCCAAACAACTAAGTTCGTCCTAAATGTGTGGATACATAGAGTAATAACATAGCTAAACACTAAAAACAAACGAGGACAGTTTAAAGTAAGACAAAATGGTGTAGAAAAAGAAAAATATGGTGTAGAGGCACTATATAAAGAAAAAGAATAACAACGAAGCTTGTCATTAATAAATATAGCTGTAACTGTTTTGTAATTATATTACATTTACCACTAAAATATTAATTATGCTGTTCCAGGAATAAACATAGTTAATTATGACATTTTTAATTATTCCGCTTAAAACAAGCTGAAAATATTTTTATACAAATAACGAAGTTTGCTATATAAATACAAAATTCTGTGTAGTGCTAAATTGTTATACATTTGTGAATGTCCTCTGGAGGTCAAAAATATTCTGTTGTATCTACTTATTTTACTGAACACGTGAAATACATAAGTGGAATGAGAAGTTTCAAACCTAATACAGATACAAAATTTTATTTTTCAATAGAGTCTCCTTGTTACTGTGCACACTTCTCCCAGCGATGCTCCCATCTCTGTAACCCGTCCAAATAGTACTCGGTGTTTTTCAGCATAGTCTCCGTGTAACTCTACTTACTTCTCAAAGCGATGCTCCCATCTCTATAACCCGTCCAAATAGTACTCGGCGTTTTTCAACATAGTCTCCTTGTAACTCTACACACTTCTCCCAGCGATGTTCCTATCTCTGTAACACGTCCAAATAGTACTCGAAGTTTTTCAACATAGTCTCCTTGTAACTCTACACACTTCTCTTAGCGATGCTCCCATCTCTGTAGCCAGTCCAAATAGTACTCGGCGTTTTTCAACATAGTCTCCTTGTAACTCTACACACTTCTCCCAGCGATGCTCCCATCTCTGTAACCAGTCCAAATAGTACTCTGCGTTTTTCAACATAGTCTCCTTGTAACTCTACACACTTCTCCCAGTGATGCTCCCATCTCTGTAACCCGTCTAAATAGCAGTCGACGTTTTTCAACATAGTCCCCCTGTAGCTCTACACACTTCTCCCAGCGATGCTCCCATCTCTGTAACCCGTCTAAATAGCAGTCGACGTTTATCAACATAGTCTCCTTGTAACTATATACTTCTCCCAGCAATGCTCTTTTCTCTGTTACCCGTCCAAATAGTATTTGGCGTTCTTCTCTGCAAAATAAAGTGATTGCCTCTTCACTTGACGAAAATCTCTGTCCTCCAAGCGCAATTCTCAGATGAGGGAACTAAAAGAAGTCGCTTAGAGCTAGATCTGGTGAGTAAGGCGAATGCTCATGCTGTTAAATCCGTAATACGTGGATTTTCACCATTGCAACCACTGAGGTGTCAGACGGTGCGTTGTCTTGGTGAAACAGGATTTTCTTTTTCTGCAAATTTGACCGTTTTTCCGCAAGTTCTGCTTTCAGCTTCTCAAGTAAGGATGCGTAGTATGCACCTGCAATACCTTTTTTTTCCTTTTTGAATATAATCGATTAAAATAACTCCTTCGCCATCCCAAAAACCGTCGTCATCACTTACCCAGTCGAAATAAAGCAGTTTCTGCCTTTTTTAGCCGGTTGCCCCTTTGTAATCCACTGTTTTGACTATATTTTTGTTTTGGGTGCATCCAAGTTTCATCTACATTAATTAATCAGCGCCAAAACTCTGTCTTGCAGTTCCTAAACTGCGCCAACAGAGCGTTGGAGATGTTCATTCCAACAAGTTTTTGGTCTAACATAAGCAAATACGGCACCCAACTCGCGGACAGCTTTCTCATGTCTAAGTGGATTTAATATGTGACAAACACATTCTTATGACATGTCCATAGCTTCTGCTATCTCCTTCACTTTAATTAGGCGGTCGTTTAGCACAAATTGGTGAACTTTGGTGATGTTGTCTTCGGTAGTTGCAGGTTTTGAACGTCCCGAAGTTTCATTGTCTCCCAAGCTCTTACGGCCACGTTTAAATTCAGCTGCCTAAAATTTACTGTGGTAAATGATGGTGCAGAGTCCCCATACACAGAATCCAACTCATCTTTGATTTGTGTAAGCGTACTGCCTTTCAAAACTAAATATTTAATGACAGCCGGATACTCGATTTTGTCCATTTTTATAAAAACACTCACATCAACGCACTCAATCAACTGTTACTTAACAACTGAGCGTCCTAATTTGCTAAAATTTTGGTGAGCTACTGCCAACAGATTACGTCGCCAAATTCACTGTATTTTATTTACAAGTGCTGCCATCTTCATGTTGAGGTCGAATACTTTTCAGAACAACCTCCTAGTATACTTATTGTAATATTAATATTATAAGTAATGGAATGTAACACTTGATAAAGGGAAATTAATCCCTCTGTATCTGTTCTGAAATTTTGAATTTTAGTTTCAAATAGTTTTAAAATTATTTAATAATTTGTGTGCCTAGGTTAATATACGGTCCTATTTTAAAAATTTCGACCGTAATTGTCAATAGCACTCGCGTATTTTATCGTCTTAACAGTCAAAATAAAGGTGCCGGGGTAGTGCAGCAGTTTCGTTCATGGCTGCCGTGCAATGGTCCCGAGTTGGATTTTCGGCTCTGAGTTTGGCAATTTTAAGTCTGCCCTATCCACGCCTTCACCTCGTCTAGCACAAGTGAAGTGCCTCCTATGACTAACGTGGTTCGGAATCCACGGTATAAGATGTAGGTCCTTTTTCCCTACCGTCATCTACACTATCACCCTACACTATCATCGCCTCTGGGTGCCTCCAACTGTGAAATGGGTCCAGATATCACGTGGTGGGTAGAGATAACATCGAAGACCTAGATGACCAAACGTGGTGTGCTGGTACACAACCAACCAACACTCAAAATGATAGTTGCATATTCCAAACAATGTGTAACAATTTATAAAGTCGATTAAACATTTTATATTTAAATGGATGCAAATTTCGAATAATGAAACCTTAGTCACTTTAACTTCCTTGCCAAGATTAATTCAATATGTTCTGTTGAATCTCAGATTTGTTTTACGAGGGCTGTTCAAATAAGAATGCTCACAATTTTTTGACAACGTAGCTTTAATAATTCTCACAATTTTGATGGTTCACCTCAAAGTAGTCTCCCCTGAATGCGATAGACTTGTCGCAGCGTTTCTGCCAGTCTTCAAAGACATGCTGGAAACTATTTTTGAGAGGTCTTCAATACCGCCTCCGCAGCCTTCACCATTGCCTCTGATGATGGATAATGCCTCCCACGAAGGCGTTTCTTCAAATTAGGAAATAGAAAAAGTCACATGGGGCTAAATTTGGACTATAGGGAGGGTGAGGGATGCACTTCACATTGATTTTTGCAAGATATTCAGCGACAGCATTGGTAATATGCGGCCGCGCATTATTGTGGTGCAGCATCCAGCCTGCTTCACGGAAATGTTGTCTTTTGCGCTGATATGAACTGTTTTCCGGACATCGCTGTAGTATTGTCCAGTTACTGATGTGTGTACAGGAGCAACATGCTGATAAACCATTCCATACTTTCCCATCAGAAGCAACCACTTTTGAGTTTTGGGGGTTGGTGATGAGGGAGATTTCCTCACTGAGCTTTGCTGTTTGCTCTCAGGATTAAAAATGATGTAGCTAAGTTCCATCAGCAGTGTTTATGTTTGAAAGAAACCCCGGATCTTCCCCTAACATCAACTTTAACTGCATGCAGACGTGCATGCGAATGTCATTTTTTTCGGGAATTAACAGTCTTGGAACCCTTCGCTCACAAACACCTCACATGTGTAATGTTTCTGTCACAAACGTGTGGGTGGCACTCAATGAAATGTTCAGTAATTCAGAAAGTGATCTTAAGGTAATTCATCGATTCTCTCTCACAATGGCAGCAGTAGTGTTTTCTTTCATAAGTGCAGTAACTGGAGCACCGGGTACACCTTCCTTTGAAATTGGTTGTCTTACCTCTTTAAACCACCTTCGAGCTGTGCAGTAGGGAAGAGCAGGCTCTACATAGGCCTTCTGTGACATTGTATAAGCCCTAATCGAAGATTTGTTGGGAATTTCAAAGCCGCATATTGTTTCTCCATTGCAGCAGTAAGCAATACTGAACATGTCTGATGATGATGATGATGATGATGATGATGATGATGATGATGATAATATATACAGGATGTTATAAAAAGGTACGGCTAAACTTTCAGGAAACATTCCTCACACACAAAGAAAGAAAATATGTTATGTGGACATGTGTCCGGAAACGCTTAATTTCCATCTTAGAGCTTATTTTATTACTTCTCTTCAAATCACATTAATCATGGAATGGAAACACACGACAACAGAACGTACCAGCGTGACTTCAAACACTTTATTACAGGAAATGTTCAAAATGTCCTCCGTTAGCGAGGTTACATGCATCCATCCTCCGTCGCATGGAATCCCTGATGCGCTGATGCAGCCCTGGAGAATGGCGTATTGTATCACAGCCGTCCACAATACGAGCACGAAGAGTCTCTACATTTGGTACCTGGGTTGTGTAGACAAGAGATTTCAAATGCCCCCATAAATGAAAGTCAAGAGGGTTGAGGTCAGGAGAGCGTGGAGGCCATGGAATTGGTCCGCCTCTACCAATCTATTGGTCACCGAATCTGTTGTTGAGAAGCGTACGAACACTTCGACTGAAATGTGCAGGAGCTCCATCGTGCATGAACCACAATGGGTACTACGGCGGTCATCAGCGCCCTTTAAAAAACTAGTCATGGCAAAAGCCAGATATAAAACTTTCTAAAACCTATACAAGTGTAACAAAACCTATTAAAAATACATGTACATAAACAACATCAATCAAAACCTACTAAAAAATTCGTTCACTAAATCCTAAACTCTAAACTAGACAAGAATCTAAAAACCTTCTCCACGGGTCTCCACGCACGGCCTACACGTGGGTGGGCCTGTTGACCGTCTCCCTCAACCATGAAGAGGAGCCCACACGAGGGAGACTGTTGGCTCGGGACCCCGGGTGCGCCAAACACGTAGCTACCGAAGTAGGCCCCTGGGGGGGGGGCACATGTTTGAACTTTGCTATTTCTCACAAGCGGGAACCAGGAGTACCAACAATGAAACTACTACATCGCATTTGTTTCACATTAAGCTAACAGAATGTAATAAGATTGAATTTTAGTGCGAAAAATTATGACCATTCTTTATTTAATAACCCTCTTAAAATGTACATTTATTTATATGCCCTCTGTGCTACCACAGTCTTTCTTATCTCTACGTCAATGTTTCCCATATAATTGATTCTAAAGGTGGCCTAGAAACAAACATATTAACAAACCAAAATAAATCGCAAACACAGACATCAGCAAAATCCGTTACGTTGCAGTGTTTGGATATTAATTCGCAAGAAAAATGAACTTTTAAACCAGGAGGGACAATGGCAACTGTTTAAGCGTCTATCTCTATGTAAATAGAGTGACAACACTATATCAAAGAAAGAACATTGTGTGGAAGGTGGCGTTTATTGTGTGGAGGAAATACAATGGTACCGGCCTTCCTATTGTGACGTCATACGCGGGCGATAACTGCTGGACACGCAGGATAAGATACAAGCGGCCATGCTTTTCTCACTAGACGCTTTAATGATTTTCACAATGGCCAACCCTGCGGGAATTAAATTTCATCTGTCCGACTGGTCTTTGTTGCAGATGTCTCACTTGCGGCTGCACTGTTTTATTTGTGCGTTTGTTTTGTCTTTTCGGATTCTAGAGGTCGCTCTCTCAACCGTGAGTCACGGGAATGTGGTTCAATCTCGATGCCATCATACACGAATAGAGAATGCATATTTTGACTTCCCAGATACTCAAATCAAAATAAAAAATATTGTGGCACACTCTAGAGTACAATTTAAGTAACACAATTTTCAAATGTTTGCTATACGAATGTCCCATTTCTCCAACAGGTGTTAAAATCGACGTTAACAAATGTAACGTAACAACTGTAATAGCGTTAACAAACCTCTTAAGTTTCCTGCATTTCACAAACCTATTTTCTGAAAATATGAATAAAGAAGTGCTAACGCAAAAAAACTTGTAGGTATTGCAGCTATAGAGGGTTATGGATAAGTCTTACTAATTTCTGAACGTACTGCGATGCGCTTTTATTTTCATTTTCGTCTGCACCACAGATTAATACGTCTGCACAGAGATAAAAATGGCGGATAAACATAATCGTAAACAAAAGCCGTGAAATTAATTTCACATCGATTGAGAGAGGATTGTTGATTTAATTGGTGACAAAGTATAAGGATATCGTGGAAAATACGAGGACGGGTGCGGTGAATGTAAAAGACAATGATGTCACGTGGGAAAAAATTGGAAACGATTTAATTCAAATGTATGTGTAATTGCTTGAAACACGAAACATCTTCAGTATTACGTGAATTTAAAACGAGGTGCGAAGAAGGAAAAGTGTCTTGAACGTTTCAAGACAAGAGGTGGACATATTTCAGTGAATTATAAAATTGCAGTTATTAATACTTGAAGCAAAGGCGAGATCGGCATATTCCTTTCGATGCATGTTCTAACTCAGTATTACGTAGATTTAAAACGAGGAACGCAGGACAAGTGACGAGTGACTTGAACGTTTCAAGACGGGAGGTGGACAATCCATATAATTCAGTGAATTATAAAATCGCAAAGTTATTAATACTTGAAGCAAAGGGGAGATCGGCATGTTCCTTTCGATGCACGCTCTAAGTATTACGTAAACTTAAAGGGAGGTGCGAAGAAGGACAAGGGACGAGTGACTTGAACGTTTCAAGACGAGAGGTGGACAGTGTATTATCCACATAATTCAGTGAATTATAAAATCGCAAAATTATTAATACTTGAAGCAAAGGCGATAGCGGCATATTCCTTTGGATGCATGTTCTAACTCAGTATTACGTAAATTTAAAACGAGGAGCGAAGAAGGACAAGTGACGAGTCACTTGAACGTTTCAAAACGGGAGGTGGGCAGTGCATTATCCACATAATTCTGTGAATTATAAAATCGCAATGTTATTAATATTTGAAGCAAAGGCGAGATCGGCATATTCCTTTCGATGCATGTTCTCAGTATTACGTTAATTTAAAGGGAGGTGCGAAGAAGGACAAGGGACGAGTGACTTGAACGTTTCAAGACGAGAGGTGGACAGTGTATTATCCACATAATTCAGTGAATTATAAAATCGCAAAATTATTAATACTTGAAGCAAAGGCGATAGCGGCATATTCCTTTGGATGCATGTTCTACCTCAGTATTACGTAAATCTAAAACGAGGAGCGAAGAAGGACAAGTGACGAGTCACTTGAACGTTTCAAAACGGGAGGTGGGCAGTGCATTATCCACATAATTCTGTGAATTATAAAATCGCAATGTTATTAATATTTGAAGCAAAGGCGAGATCGGCATATTCCTTTCGATGCATGTTCTCAGTATTACGTAAATTTAAAGGGAGGTGCGAAGAAGGACAAGGGACGAGTGACTTGAACGTTTCAAGACGAGAGGTGGACAGTGTATTATCCACATAATTCAGTGAATTATAAAATCGCAAGGTTATTAATACCTGAAGCAAAGGTGACATCGGCATATACCTTAGATGCCTGTTTCTAACTCAGTATTACCTAAATTTAAAATGGGTGCGAAGAAGGACAAGTGAGGAGTGACTTGAACGTTTCAAGACGTTAGGTGGACAAATAAAAATGAAATGTGTAGTGTTTAACGCCCGCTTTTACTATATCCGGCACCGCAGGCGGTGATACTGATGATACATGAGATGAAGATGGAGCACCGGTGGAATGGGAATGGTGGGGTAAACCGGAGATCCCGGAGAAAACCCGCCCAGCGCCGTGTTGTCCACCACAAATCTCACTTTGCGGTCGCCTGGGATCGAACCCGGACCGCATTTGTGAGAGCCAAGCGGTCTAACCACTAAGTCACGGCGCGGCCTTGGGAGGTGGACAGTGCATTATCCACAAAATTCAGTGAGTTATAAAATCACAAAGTTATTGAAACTTGAAGCAAAGGCGAGATCGGCATATTCCTTTCGATGCATGTTCTAACTCAGTATTACGTAAATTTAAAACGAGGTGCGAAGAAGGACAAGTGACGAGTGGCTTGAACGTTACAAAACGGGAGGTGGACAAATGAAAATGAAATGTGTAGTGTTTAATGCCCGCTTTTACTATATACGGCACCGCAGGCGATGACACTGATGATACATGGGATGAAGTTGGAGCACCGGTGGAATGAGACGGCGGGGAAACCGGAGATCCCGGAGAAAACCCGCCCCAGCGCCGTGTTGTCCTCACTTTGCGGTCGCCTGGGATCGAACCCGGGCCGCCTTTGTGAGAGCCAAGCGCTCTAACCACTGAGCCATGGCGCGGCCAAGTGACGAGTGACCTGAAGGTTTCAAGACGGGAGGTGGACAGTGTATGATCCACATAATTCAGTGAATTATAAAATCGCAAAGTTATTGATACTTGAAGCAAAGGCGGGATCAGCTTATTCCTTTCGCTGCGTGTTTCTAACTCAGTATTACTTAATTTTAAAACAAGGTGCGAGGAAGGACAAGTGACGAGTGACTTGAACGTTTCAAGACAGGAGGTGGAGAGTGTATTATCCACATAATTTAGTGAATTAAAATCGCAAAGCTATTAATACTTGAAACAAAGGCGAGATCAGCTTATTCCTTTCGATGCGTGTTTCTAACTGAGTATTACGTAATTTTAAAACAAGGTGCGAGGAAGGAAAAGTGACGAGTGATTTGAACGTTTCAAGACAGGAGGTGGAGAGTGTATTATCCACATAATTCAGTGGATTA
Organism: Mantis religiosa; assembly: GCA_030765055.1. NCBI lineage: Eukaryota > Metazoa > Arthropoda > Insecta > Mantodea > Mantidae > Mantis > Mantis religiosa. Next base: position 135,477,229 of record CM060956.1, on the reverse strand, counting down.
TAAAATCGCAAAGTTATTAATACTTGAAGCAAAGGCAAGATTGACATATTCGTTTTGATGCATATTCTAACTCAGTATTGCGTAAATTTAATACGAAAAGCGAATACAAGGGGCAAGTGACCTGAACGTTTCAAGACGGGAGGTGGACAGTGTATTATCCACATAATTCAGTGAATTATAAACGTAAAATAATGCAAATTAATTATGTCTTATTGTCATTCAGCTCTAATCCATGTTTAAAGCTTTAGGTCTCAAGCTGTGTGGTCCGTTTAACTTCTTTTTTGGTGTAAAGTGTAGCTTAGAGTAGAGAAATACCCTGGAAAGCGAGTCAACATTACATTGTCCAACATTTATGAGTTATGTTTAAAGTTTCTTGCGAGCACCGAAGAAACAAGCAAGAAAGACACAAACAATTATAAAAAACAGGTTGTTGTGGAATTATATTGTTACTGGTCTTACCAGTACCTAGGCACTACATTTATAAAAAGGGGAGAAACATGTACCTAAAGTTCTTTATATAGCAAATGCACTCATTCATTTACCACAAGTAAAAAAGAACTCAAATCTTATAAAGATCAAACTTAAACACATTGCACGCCCAAAATACATAGAGTGGCAAGCTGAAAACCACAGTAATTAAACAGTGTCGACAACTGAAGGCTCAATTTTAATTTCCTAACCCAAAATACTATTTAGGGACATGTTTACATTTTAAAAAAATATTGTCTTAAAATGAGTCCAACAACTTAGATTAAAGCACCATAAATTTTACATAGGTTCATTAAACCTCAAATGTACGAGCTCTGATCACTAAAGATCACTTATTTTTGCCTGTAGCTTCCGTAGTAGTTTCGAATCTGTATCATAAATATTTGAAAAGAGCAGGTTTTTATGTAAGCGACAGCACTCTTGTATTGGCAGGTTGGTAGTAATTCTCTATGTTGTAGACCCTACGTACATTTCGCATACCAGACAGTGGAGGTGACGCGAGAGGAGTAGTACAGGGCAATCAATTTCTGTTTTCGTTTAAACCATACAGCCAACAAAACTTATGAAAAGCTGAGGCAAGCTTACATTGAAGATTCACTACCTCGTGCAACATGGTTTAGGTGGTTCTAGGACTTCAAAGAACGCCGACTGGTCAGTGTTAAGCAAGGTGGGCCTGGTGTTTCGGCAACATACTTAGGTGTGCTCCTAGACATGCGCCTCACATGGAAGGATAATATAGCAACGGTGGCTAACAAAGTGAGCAAAAGGATGGCCATGTTATATCCGCTATATAACCGGAAGTCGCCAATGGCTCTCCGCAACAAGCTCCTGCTCTACAAGCAGGTATTAAGGCCAGCAATGATCTATGCCTGCCAAGTCTGGGGTGCAGAAGCCAAAACCCACCTCTCCAAACTCCAAGTCCTCCAAAACCGCTTTCTTCGGACTGCAGTTGCAGCCGAATGGTATATCCCAGATCAGAATTTCCATTTAGACCTATCCTTTCCAAAACCTTTCGATTGCATCCTACAACTGTCCCACACTTTCTATTCAAAATTACCAACCAGTTTCAACAGGCTCATCCGAGGACTTTAGAATACGACCTAGACCCAGGAGTCATATAAGAGGCTAAGACTTGTCCTAGAACCTCCTTTATATCCAAACTACACTTTCAACAACTATTCAATGCCTGACTATTTATCACCTACCCTAAATTAAATAACCACCATCCACCCACCATAATTTCTTTACAAACCCTCATAATGCCAGTAAGGGACCTAGTCCCGGTATGCCACTAGTCGAAGGACCCTCCTTTGCGGAGAAGGATTCCCTTCAACGACACCTCTGTGCTGTGCTGTACTGTGCTGGTGTTTCGGCTTCTGCTGTGACTAAAGTCAACATCAACACAGCTACTGTGATTGTGCGAGAGGATCGGCTTATAACGTTATGTAACCTCAGTGAAGTGTTGAGAATTTCATATGACAGTTCGTTTACAACTATGCACGACCATCTTCATGTGACCTGAGTTTGTGGTCGTTGGGTGCCACGTCTGTTGACTCCCAAACAAAAGGCTGTGCGAATGGAGACAAGCCGTGAGGTGATGCGTCTCTTTGCTGATGGAGGGGATGCATTTTTTAAAATTGATTATTATCGGTGATGAGTCATGGTTGCATCATTATGATCCTGAAGGAAAACAAGCCAGCACAGTTTGGAAATCACCAGGTTCTCCAACTCCAAGAAGGGCACAAGTTGTTCCATCTGCAGGGAAAGTGGTGGTGATCACAATTTTGTTTTCCTGTAATGGAATGATTTACCAGCATGCAGTTCCCCCTCACACTACTGTTACAGCAGCATACTACACGTCAGTATTGCCTACAATTAGGAAGCACATTACAATAAAACGACCAGAGCTTTCTCGTACTGGGTGGTGACTTCATCATGACAATGCACGGCCTCACGTCGCAAATCAAGTCATACAGTTTCGGGCTCGATTCAGCATTACCTGTGTACCACATGCACCGTATAGCCCCGATCTTGCAGCTTGTGACTTTTTCTATTCCTATCACTGAAGACAAAGCTTAGGGGTAATCGATTTGAGAAATCTGAAGCAGTGTTCAAGAAAACAGGCGATCTGACACAGAAAGGTATGCAGCAGGCTTTCAAGGACTAACAGAGACCCTATAAAAGGTGCATTGAAGTACGAGAAGACTGCTTCGAAAAAGATGATGTAAACATTGAATTGCAACAATAAAATTCTGTGAGAAAATCACTCAGTCGTTATCGATCAGCCCTTTTATGGCTCCATAACCGGTGTTATAAGATATAATTAAGAGAAACAAAGATAAGTACAAGCGATGTTCAATAAACTCCATAGCTGAATTAAATTCAATTCACTTCATCATAAATTTAGAAGAATGTGTCTTGGAATCGGACGAAGCCTTTGAATACTGCATTTGATTACACTGAAACATGAAACTGAGGATGTTAGCAGTTTTCCGGGATCATCCATAATGGACGGTGTATATATAAAGTCACATGTCATGAGGGTTGCATCTGGTCACCTCTATATTGATATATTTATTGGATTTTACATAATTCTTAATTCTCGGGAAATCTAAATTATGGCTGTAAGCCCCAGTTCTTGATTTTTGCATCATTTAGTAGCAAACTGGGACAAACGGGCTGGTCACCCACATCTGGCCAAGCCTATGAAAAGCCCCTTAATTTGCGGCATGTCCGGTGAATAGTGCGTGGCTTTTCCCGAAGCCACTCCCCAGAACCGGATGTTTTGGATTGTTCGATGATAAGCTGAGTCTAGACCCGGATGTTCTGGAAGCTTCCCGGATGGGCTGGGTTCCCCATATATGGGAGAATTAATGTCTTTCGGAGTGCCTGTATAAGCGAGGGAGTTCAAGCCTCATCCTTCGCATTCAGTTCAGCAGTTGCTGGGTGTGGCCGAGACCACCGCCGTGGGTTTCCAGGAAGGCGCCTTCACGGCCGCAGTTTCGCTGGATGTCGAGAAGGCCTTCTCCACCACATGGCATGCCGGACACCTATACAAAGTGATCCACCTGGGGCTCCCAACACAAATGATCAACATCATTCACAGCTTCTTGCGACACCGCTCATTTAAAGTCTTCCGCAAGGAAAACATCAACATTTAGGCCTGTGCTATTCCCCATCCTTTTCAACGTCTTTATGGCAGATTTCCCCACAGAACCACGATTCGTAATGGCACAATAAGCTGAAGACGTGCTTCTGTTCTGCAAGGACAAACACATCGTCAGAGCCTTCAACCCCATTCAAAGACATCTCCGCCTAACATAACAGTGGTGCCGACGTTGGAGGATGTCCGTAAATCCGGAAAAAAATCACGCCTTACTCTACATAAAGCGCCACACCCTTGCAGACTGCCCCAATTTCAGCTAACGAGGTCGAAGTATAGAGTGGTCTAGCTCTGTCCAGTACCTAGGAGTCAATTTCGACAGAAGTCTAACTTTTCGCCTACACATCAGGGACCTTTCGGCGAAGGTGCAGGAAGCAATCGCTTCCGTGTACCCAATGCTGGGGTCGACCTCGATGCCAGTCCGCATGAAGTTGCACCTCTTCCGAGCGCTGGTAATCCCGGTGATGCTATATGCCTGCGAGATCTGGGGCATGGCAGCAGTCAGCTGGATAGCATGGCTTCAAATTCCACAGAATAGAGGACCACGGTCTATATATTCTGTGGGACGTTATTTCCCTACCAGGTTGCTCCATGAAGCATCGGGTCTTCCATACGTGGAGGATGAAATTAGGCGCCGGGCTTCTAAATTATACGCAAGTTTACCATCTCATACAAGCTCCCTGGTTAGACCATTGGGAGATTATGACCACACTAGACGCCGATCTAGACTGCATCGGGTCCCCCGCATGGCATGCGGACACCCCAGGTAACCCAGGAGCTAATCCTATGAGCAGCTAAAGCTGAGCTCCTCATGATTCTCCAAAGCTGTTTGGCATCTAAATTTTTCCCCAACTGAAACTTAACCTAATATAAAAATTGGGTGCAAAGTACTGCATCGCCCCTTCAACCCGAAGGTACTTTCTGTAGCCTAAATTTAATCAGAACCTCAAAACCTACACCACCTTCATCCTACAAATTCCAAATTCTAACCTTACCTGCGGTAAAACCCTTAACGGGTGGGCACGCAGCAAAAACCTTCTTGCTCTATACAGCCAGCACCAATTGGCATGGCATGGCTCATCCTTCTCCCTCTTCTTTTCTTCTCTCCTGCTATTCGCTCGTGCTCTGCTCGCTCCTGCAGCGGGGCTTCTCCGCTCAATGGACGACCAGGACCCATTACCGACGGTACCATCAGGCATATGACATGCATCGGCCAAGGTGAGATGAACCTATTTCTCTATGAGTTGTAAACTTGACGGTCTACGTAGCCGCCGCAGATAGATTATGCCAGTGTAACCCTTGGTAATCCCTTCTGAGTTACCACAAGACTTTGTATTACTACCCTCCCAGGGTACCTATCATTTGTAATAAATAAATTATCAGCTCAATTAGTCTCTACCATCTGTAATCTACTATGCCTCCCCTAGTTTATGGTGCCCTAGAAATACGCAACGTGTCAATATATACCGCCATCTACCAGTACTCTTTAAAGCGCTGCTATTGAAAGTAGTGATTGAATGAATTCTTCTAATTCCGTAAGTGGAACATAGGCATTCTGAACCTCGAGGCCCGTAGGCAACGGTTTAAGAATCAGAGGTTTCCTAAACAGAGAGATTCCGGGATGAGTGATCAGCCCAACGCTGGAAGTGAGTACGGGAGAGATGAGTTGATAGGAAAGCAGTCGATGGAATGTTGGAGGTGAGACTGGAGGACCCGGAGGAAACAGAGAAAGAAAAAAAGGAAGAAAGAGAGAAAGAAATGGTAGGAGAAAGAGAGAAAGAAAAAAGAGAAGGAAAAGCAGAAAGAAATAGAGAGAAAGAGAGAAAGAAAAAGAGGAAGAAAGATAGAAAGAAATAGAGAGAGAAAGAGAGCGAGAAATAAAAAACAAAAGAAAGAAACAGAGGGAGGGAGAAAGAGAGAGAAAGCGATGGAAAGAAGGAAGGAAGGAAGAAAGAAAGAAATAAAAATTAAAGAAGGAAAAAAGGAAGGAAAGAAGGAAGGAAGGAAATATGTTGTCCATCACAAATCTCAGTTTGCAGTCACCTAGCATAGAACCCGAATCACCCTGGTGACAGACAGGAGGTCCAACCACTCAGCCATGGCGCAGCCAGTAAATGGATAGCTAGAATATAATCACGTGGGAACGTTACATGGAAGTGATATGATATGGATTACCTGCAACAGTTTGTTTCTAATTCCCATGTTTCATTTAAAATCAGACGAATTGTTCACACACACACACACACACACACACACACACACACACACACACACACTGCCTGCAGACTTATCACAACGGAGCTGAAAGTATTGCACTCTTACAGACCGATTCACAACTATTCCGCTCCCACGACTCACTCTGAACAGTCGACTGGTCTGAACTGAAATGTGAACTGTCCAAAGCTGGCTTTGCACCTCCTTTTATATCCTGCCGGTCGCGGCAAGTAAGTTCTGGAAATACTTTGCTGTCAATTTGTTATTGGTACGGTCTAGAACAACTTCCGCAAGATGACAATGAAGCTCGCGCTTCCGGCTTCGTGACGTTAGTATCTTTCTTTTCTTTTTCTTTTTTTTTCGTCATTTCTTCTTGTCACAAAGGTGGTGGAATGGTTTGAGTCACACTTAATTTCTCCACGGCAAGCTACTTTCGTCGTAACAAATTTGAAATTAATTCTGATTTTGGCTTTCTATTTCCGGTTTTAGAATGCTTCAATCCATAATGTGTCCTCTTGAGCGACGAGCTACAAACATTTGTCACCATGTCAGGGTAAGTATTTCTGCTTCTCAGCTCAAACTCCTTATCTGAAACTTAGATTTCAACTTTAACTGAAGGTGAGTTGGTATGCATTTTGCGGAGATACAGTTCCCACAGATTATTTGTTAGAAATTAAAAGTATAAACTAGCATTGGTGTTGTGTTGTAACATAACCTGACTTTTTCTATTTTTATAGAAACTGTTTACAAAAGCTCTTTGTGCTTCACGTAATACAGATAACATCAGTAGAAGAGTATTGATGTATACTACGTTATATATGAACGCAGTAGTTGCGAGGGTGGGGAATTAGGTTCGATCCTCGGTACCGGTGTGGGGCTTTTTCCGCTGGATATCTGATCCTAAGTGCACTCAACGTCGTGCTGCCGATTGAGTAGCTGTTCCCAAAAGGTCAAGTGGTGACCTTATGGTCAGTGGAGTTGGCCTGCTGACCCATGCGTGGCCTTGGCTGTGCCGAACAGGGCGACAAGGGTGCCCTCTGTTTAGGAGAGATGACCTAGGGATTATTACACTATTCTTGTATGTACCCCGTTAGTAGGGAAAGAAATTAGACTTAAGCAATAGTAAAATCTGGGCGCTTGACAGTAACTGCATTCTTGAGCACAAAGAAAGAGAGGAGGACTGAAAGAAAGAAGAAGAAAAGAACAAGAGAAAGAGAAAGAAGAGAAGGAAACGGAGATACAGGAAGAAAAGGGAAAGTGAGAAATAGAGAATAAGACAGAGAAAGAAAAAAGAGAAAGAAAGAAAGAAAGAAAGAAAGAAAGAAGAAAGAAAGAAAGAAAGAAAGAAAGAGAAAGAAAGAAAGAAAGAAAGAAAGAAAGAAAGAAAGAAAGAAAAGAAAGAAAGAAAGAAAGAAAGAAAGAAAGAAAGAAAGAAAGAAAGAAAGAAAGAAAAGAAAAGAAATAAAGAAAGAAAGAAAGAAAGAAGAAAGACGAAAGAAAGAAAAGAAAGAAAGAAAGAAAGAAAGAAAGAAAGAAAGAAAGAAAGAAAGAAAGAAAAGAAAGAAAGAAAGAAAGAAAGAGAAAGAAAGAAAGAAAGAAGAAAGAAAGGAGAGAAGAAAGCGAGAGGGAAAGATACAAAAAGAGAAAGATAGAAAAGGAGAAAGATAGACGAAGAGAAAGAAAGAAGTAAGGAGAAAAAAAGAGAGAAAAAAAAGAGAAAGAAAGAGATAAAGAAATTACTAAGATAAAGAGAGATAGAAAAAGAGGAAGAAGCGAGAAATAAATAACTAAAAGAAACAGAGGGGGGCAGAAAGGGAGAGAAAGCGATGGAAAGAAGGAAGGAAGAAAAGAAGGAAGGAAGAAAAGAAGGAAAGAAGGAAGGAAAGAAAGAAACAAAGAAAGAGAGAGAGAGAGAAAGAAAGCAAGAAAGCAAGAAAGCAAGAAAGCAAGAAAGAAAGAAAAAGAAAGAAAGAAAGAAAGAAAGAAAGAAAGAAGAAGAAGAAAGAAAGAAAGAAAGAAAGAAAGAAAGAAAGAAAGAAAGAAAGAAAGAAAGAAAGAAAGAAAGAAAGAAAGGAAGAGAAACAAACAAACAAAGAAAGAAAGAAAGAAAGAAAGAAAGAAAGAAAGAAAGAAAGAAAGAAAGAAAGAAAGAAAGAAAGAAAAGAAAGAAAGAAAGAAAGAAAGAAAGAAAGACAAGAAAGAAAGAAAGAAAGAAAGAAGAAAGAAAGAAAGAAAGAAAGAAAGAAGAAAGAAAGAAAGAAAGAAAGAAAGAAAGAAAGAAAGAAAGAAAGAAAGAAAGAAAGAAAGAAAGAAAGAAAGAAGAAAGAAGAAAGAAGATAGAAGAAGGAAGAGGAAGGAAGAAAGAGGAAAGAAGAAGAAAGAAGGAAAGAAAGAAGGATGGAAGAAAGAAGGACGGAAAGAAAGAAGAAAAGAAAGAAGGACGGAAAGAAAGAAGAAAAGAAAGAAGGAAGGTTAGAAAGGAAGAATAAAGAAAGAAGGAAGGAGAGGAAGGGAGGAAAGACAGAAAAAAGAAAGAAGGAAGGAAAGAAGGAAGGAAAGAAGGAAGGAAAGAAGGAAGGAAGGAAGAAAAGAAAGAAGAAAGGAAGAAAAGAAAAGAAGGAAGGAAGAAAAAAAAGAAGGAAGGAGAAAAGAAAGAAGGAAGGAAGAAAAGAAAGAAGGAAGGAAGAAAAGAAAGGAAGGAAGGAAGGAAGAAAAGAAAGGAAGGAAGGAATAAAAGAAAGGAAGGAAGGAAGAAAAGAAAGGAAGGAAGGAAGGAAAAGAAAGGAAGGATGGAAGAAAAGAAAGGAAGGAAGGAAGAAAGAAAAGAAAGGAAGGAAGAAAAGAAAGAAGGAAGGAAGGAAAGAAAGGAAGGAACGAAAGGAAGGAAGGAGAAAGAAAGGAAGGAACGAAAGGAAGGAACGAAGGAACGAACGAAGGAACGAAGGAACGAACGAACTAACGAAGGAACGAAGGAACGAAGGAAGGAACGAAGGAACGAAAGAACGAAGGAACGAAGGAACGAAGGAAGGAAGGAACGAAGGAGGGAAGGAGGGAAGGAGGGAAGGAAGGAAGGAACCAGTGAAGGAAGGAAGGAAGGAAGGAACCAGTGAAGGAAGGAAGGAAGGAACCAGGGAAGGAAGGAAGGAAGGAAAGAAGGAAGGAAGAGAGAAAGAGAGAGAAAGAAAGAAAGAATGAGAGAGAGAATGAAAGAGTTTGTATTAACTTAGTTTCGAGATACACACAATCTAAGTGGTCTCGTTGATTTACTGTTAACAAAGGAAGCTTATTCTATAAAAGTAAAAGGGAAATTACACAACATAACTTTATAAAAATGTTTTATTAAAATTCCCTACGCCTGGAAAATGAGGTATACATCTCACTGTGGTTTTAGGTTCAACACGGAAGATATTCAATTGTATATTTTAATGATAATTTTAATTTCGTGTTAGTGAAAACTTTGCCTGCTGTGTAAGATAGTTTCATTTCTGGGAATAACAGTGAAAATCGGCACATTGGTTTTTATCTAACGGGTCCAGTGCAGGCAACTGTTGGAATTACAGCAGTAACATTTATGTACAGCCCATTGTGTCCTTTAAGCACCCTCTGATGTATGTAACAACCTTCATTTGCAACCAACACCTCATTACAAGCTACGTTATCTTTTGAGTTTGTCCATTCCAATGAAATTGGAAACCGTTGCGTTTTAAAATACCTACACATTACAACATCACTATTCGAATATACCAATCTCGGATTAAACACTCAAATACTTTAAACTGTCATAATGTTCAAATAAAACTCTGCACTAACCTCATTTTCTAAACTCATTCTTCAATTTAAAAAAAATACAAACAAATCATATGCTTATCCCTGTATACGCTTCACTTACATTCTTATGTGCGGTTTCGTGTATCTTCAAGTTATGACAATATTTGATAACTTTGGTGGATTTTCTTTTCTTTAGTTAAATTTGTTTTAAGTTACGAGGGCTGTTCAATAATGAAATGTCATAATTTCTTTAAGCTCATAATTAACGCACTAAAATTCAATCTTATTATACTCTGTTAGCTTAATGTGAAACAAGCACGCCGTAGTACTTTAATTGTTGGTACTCCTGGTTCCCGCCAGCTAGATCCAGGTAAGTTCATACATATTTAGTATCGCCTACCGCTGCAATGGAGGTAAAAGGCAAGGAACAATATGCAGCTTTGAAATTCTGCTTTCGTAGCAACAAATCTTCAGTTGAGGCCTATATAATGTTACAGAAGTCCTATGGATAGTCTGTTCCCTCCCTACAGCACAGCTCGAAGGTGATTTAAAATATTTAAAGAGGGGAGACAATCAATTTCAAAGATGAGGAACCCGGTGCTGCAGTTTCTGCTCTTACGGAAGAAACATCAAAACTTCTGCAGCCATTGTGAGAGAGGATCGACGAATTACCTTAAGATTACTTTCTGAAATACTGAACATTTCATTGGCTGCCACCCACACGTCGCTGACAGAAACATTACACATGAGTCGTGTTTGTGCATGACGGGTTCCAAGAATATTGATTCTCGAACAAAAGGACATTCTCATGCAGGTCTGCATGCAGTTATAGTTGATGTAAGAGGAAGATCCGGAGTGTCTTTCAAACGTAATCACTGCTGATTAAACTTGGCTACTCATCTTGATCCTGAGAGCAAACAGCAAAGCTCAGTGTGGAAATCTCCTTCATCACCAACACCCCGGAAAGCAAAAGTGGTTGCTTCTGCTGGGAAAGTTATGGTCATCTCATTCTTTGATATTAATGAAATGGTTTATCAGCCTGTTGTACCTGTACACATACCAGTAACTAGACAATACTACAGGGATGTCCTGAAAACATTGCAAGTCCATATCACGTGCAAAAGACATTTCCGTGAAGCAGGCTGGATAAAGTGCGCGGCCGCATATTGCAATGATGTTGCTGAATATCTTGCAAAAGTCAACGTGAAGTGCATCCCTCAACCTCGCTATAGTCCTGATTTAGCCCTAATTGACCTTTTTCTCTTCCGTAACTTGAAGAAATGCCTTCGTGGGAGGCATTATCAATAATCAGAAGCAGTGGCGAAGGCTGCGGAGGACATTTTGAAGGATATCTCAAGAAATGGTTTCAGTATGTCTTTGAAGACTGGCAGAAACGCTGAGACAAGTGCATCGCATTCATGGAAAATTATGAGGATGAGTAAAAGCACATTGTCAAAAAAAGAAAAAAGTGATCATTCTTTATTGAACAGCCTCGTATTTTAAAAGTTGATTTCCCAACTAGTACATATAGACTCTTACGCTAAGGCGTAATTTCGAATGGATATATCTCTTCCTTAGCTATACCAAAATACTCCACCAAACTTGAAAGAAACTATTCAGCTATATTTTAAATGTTTTGAATTTAATTCATGCTTAAAGTTATCATATTTGTAGTCATTTTCCTTTAATATCAAGTTAAAATGTTGTTACGCCTTTTCACTAGGAAGGTCTAAATCATTTTCTCCTACGTCCATTTTCTATAGCGTTCGAACATATTCTAACGCGTTTCTCTCCAGAGGAATTTTGTCGATTTTCATTATCATGACCTCTACACATGTCTTGTTGACTAGGTACGTCATACGTATGGACCATTACAAGCATTTTATTCATCTTTAACTGTATAAATTCACTTTCTAAACTTAATTTAACAGAAATATTAATACTTTAAGCATTATTCAATGTAATTCTAATCTCCAAACATCATAAAACGGGGTTTTGAACACAAAAGATAAAGAATTTTAGAAAGGGTTAACATATTTGTTCATAAGCACTTCCGAAGTATAAGAAACCTTAAGCAATGGTTAAATTGCATTTTTATTGAACGTACTATAAAGTTAAGTGATATCGGAAGACGAATTAAAAGATACTCAAATGAGACATAATCCATAGAGCTTAGAGTGACTAGATATTCATATTTGAGTGTAAGGGAAAACGTCCAAAGTAATCATATCGGACGAAGTCTGAAATTATGTTTAAATGAGTACAGGGTACATAGAGCTTAGAGCTACTAAGTATTCCTCTATCAGGATAAGGGAAAACCTACAACGTTGTCATATCGGACGATGACTGAAATTATGCCTAAATGAGTACAGGGTACATAGAGCTTAGAGCTACTACGCATTCCTCTATCAGGGATAAGGGAAAACCTCCAGCGTTGTCATATCGGACGGAGAATGAAAAGATGTTCAAATGAGTACAGGGTACATAGAGCCTAGAGCTACTAGGCATTCCTCTATCAAATGTGTAGTGTTTATCGCCCTGCTTTTACTACATACGGCACCGCAGCCGATGACACGGATGATGCATGAAATGAAGATGGAGCACCGATGGAATGAGATGGTGGGGGAAACCGGAGTTCCCGGAGAAACCCGCCCCAGCGCCGTGTTGTCCAACACAAATCTCACTTTCCGGTCGCCCTGGGATCGAACCCGGGCCGCCTTGGTGAAAGCCTAGCGGTCTAACCACTGAGCCACTGCGCGGCCCCATTCCTCTATCAGGATAAGGGAAAACCTCCAACGTTGTCATATCGGACGATGACTGAAATGATGCTCAAAGGAGTACAGGGTACATAGAGCTTAGAGCTAATAGGCATTCATCCTTCAGGATAAGGGAAAACCTCCAACGCTAAATCATTTTGGACGAAGAATGAAATGTTCAAATGACTACAAGGCACATAGAGCTTAGGGTAACTAGACTTTCATTTTTGAGGATACGGAATACCTCCAATGTTAAGTCATATCAGATGATGAATGAAATGATTTTCAGTTACAAGTCATTCATCTTTCATGATAAGAAAAGCTTCCAAAGTTAAGTCATGCAGGGCGATAAATGAAATGGTGTTTATATTAGTCCAGGGTCCACAGAGCTTAGAGTTAATAGACATTCAGCTTTCAAAATAAGGAATAACCTCCAACGTTCAGTCATGTCTGACGATGAATGAAATGATGTTCAAATGAGTGCGGGGTACATAGAGCTTAGAGTTGCCAGATATTCATATTTCATTTTAAGGGAAAAACCTCAACGTTAAGGCGTGTCGATGAATGAAATGATGTTCAAATGAGTACAGGGTTCATACAACTTAGGCTTACCAGACATAAATCTTTTAAGATAATGAAATATCCCTGGAAATATTTAATAAGATAACTCATCGTGACCGAAAATCAAACTCGTGAGCTGTTCAACTGTCACATGCAGTAAGATTTGGTGCATATGTGACGGCTTGAAAACTCTAAACCTCATGTTCGGAACTTTAAACCAATGATAAGATAGAAAATAACCCCGAAACAGCTAATTCAGGAAAAGGATGTATTTGACATGAATTTTATTGTGTGCTTTGGAAAGATTAAATTCTCTGTGTAGTAACATTTCCTATATGTCTTTATGGCTAGCTATGAACATTGAAGGAGACGTTACCAGAGAACGCTGATAAGTTTCCTTTGCCGTTTAAATACGTTTATTTAATCGCAAATTCTGAATCATTCTTAAATAATAATAATTTTTTTAAAACGAACTGAAATCTGTTATGATATGTCCTATTACTATTACTGTTCTATTTGCAAATTCTTTGCGACTAAGAATTTGCAATTCTTGATACTGTATGTAACACACTTGTCAAACCCATCAAGTTCGAACCTCTATGTCTAAGAACGATGGAAGTTTTCCCCTGCATGCTTTGAGTTTTGAACCTCCCTTGCTGTATTGTGTACAGTTCGTTTACTTTTTGTAATGTAATATTTTTAACTTTACAATTATCTTCTTTAAACAACTGTAACATAATGAATATTAATTTTCTACTTTGTGAACGTATGATGATGTTTATATTTTTACTTGCTCGCTCGCTCGTCGTGCTTACTGGCTGTATTTAGCCAAAAGGTTTTTGCTGCGTGCCCAACCATTTTGGGTTTAACCGCAGGTAAGGTTTGTTCGGGATGTTGTAGGGTGACTTGTGGGTTTTTAGGTTGGAATTAATGTGTAAGGCTACTGTAATTGTACCTCGGGAATGAAAGGACAGGATGCAATTTCTAGCACCCTGGTGTATTGTTTCTGAAATTTAGGTTGGTAATTTTGATGCCAAACAGCTTAGGAGATATATGTGGAGCTCAGATTTAGCTGCTGTTAGGATTAGCTCCTGGGTTATCTTGGGTGCCCGCAAGCAATGCGGGGTACCCGATGTAGTCTAGAGCGACGTCTAGTGGGGTCATAATCTCCCAATGATCTTACAAGGGCGCTTCTGTGGTTCGGTAAGTTGGCGTATAATTTTGATGTCCTGCGCCTAATCCCGTCCTCCACTTATGGAAGACCTGAGGCTTCATGAAGCAACCTGTTGGGAAAGTAGCGACCCACAGAGTAGATAGACCGTAGTCCTCTATTCTGTGCACGTTGAAGCCATGCCAACCAGCTATCTGCGGCCATGCCCCAGATTTCACAGCATAAAGCATGACGGGAATTACCAGCGCTCGGAAGAGGTATAACCTCAGGCGAAGCGGCATCGAGCTCGACCCCAGCATTGGATACAGGGAATCTGTTGCTCCCTGTACCCTTGCCGCTAGGTCCCTGATGTGCTGGCAAAAGGTTAGATCTTTATCCAACGTAACTCCTAGGTACCGGACAGAGTTCATCCACTCTATCCTTCGGCCTCGGAAGCTGAAGTTGGGGCAGTCTGCGGGGGTGTGGCACTTAATAAAAAGTATGGCGTGGCTTTTGTCCGGATTTACGGACATCCGCCAACGCCTACACCACTGTTGTGTGAGACGGAGGTGTCCCTCTGTATGGGGTTGAAGGCTCTGAGGATGTGTCTGTCTTTGCAGAACAGAAGCACGTCGTCAGCGTATTGTGCAATACGACTCGTGGCTCTGTGGGAAGTCTGTCATAAAGACATTGAATAGTGTAGGGGATAGTACAGAGGCCTTCGGGTCTCCGCCTCTCACTGGTGCAATTTTACTTGATTCGAACACACCCACTATAGGAGATTCACTATTGCATTCCAGTATTACCGAATGGTGACGTAATACTACTTATCTGTTTAGGTTTAGGCAAGTTTTACTGCCAGCCGTCTGCTTTCACTCTTCTGACAGGTTTCAAAACATGGAACATATAGAAGTAG